>OMPJ01015953.1:28659-58503 GCA_900312935.1 Carapus acus | reverse complement strand
ACAATGAAGACAGCAGCGAGGACGAGTGTGAGAAAGGGAGGATGGGATGGATGGAGTGAGCAGGGGGCGGAGCCTCCACCGAGAAAATTGCTAAGTGATAGTGGGACATGAGGGTCGGGGGAGGGATTGGAAAGAGGGGTGTGTGTGTGTGTGCGCGGGATGGAATTAAAGAAGGAGAATGAGGAGGTTCATTATCGTTTATTGCCCTCCGTCTCCCCCTCTGCACCCGTTATTGCTGCTGCCTCCAGAGGGAAGACATTTCATTATGATTTTTGGGAGTGTGTGTGTGTGTGTGTGTGTGTGTGTGTGTGTGTGTGTGTGTGTGTGTGAATATACCAACCTCACTGACAGCTTTCCTCAAGTTTCCAGAGTATCACCGATATATCAAACACTTCTCCCGCGTAGTTTGTTTTAAAATAGAACTGCTTGTGTGTGTGTGTGTTTGTGATTGTGTGTGTGAGTGTGTGAGACGGAGAGAGCGGAGAGTGAGTGAAATGGCTGCATTTACACATGTCAGCTCTCCCTCCTGCTCCACCTTCAATTATTCACGCGCATAGTATCTAGAAAGTTTGGTCCTCGTGGAGCATAAATTCGTCTCCAAAAGTCAGACATTTGTTTTGTGTCTTTGCGCGTGTGTGTGTGTGTGTGTGTGTGTGTGCAGGTAAAGGATGTGATGAAGGATGTGATGGCGGGCCTTCAGCAGACCAACAGTGAGAAGATTCTGCTGGGCTGGGTTCGTCAGAACACACGGGAGTACCCTCAGGTTTGTACGTGTGTGTGTGTGTGTGTGTGTGTGTGTGCGGGCGTGTGTGCGCCTGCAAGTGTTCAAATTCACCTCTGGATTCACCGTCTCCTGGATGTCATTTCTACTCCCCAGACATCACAGTGGGGAGGCACCACCTGTTTCACGGTGTTGCGTTCAAGTGCCCAGTTTGCAGTCAGGGAATCGTAAAGCAATGGTGCCTTCATTGTCACAGAAAACACCCACAAAAACACTCAAGCTCGTTCTGAAAATTTGGCATTCAGATGTGAGCTAGCTTGGCGTCGGCTCACATCCAGATCTGGGATCTCTGCCATCAGGCAATTACGGTTTCACAGCTGTAAAATTGTGAAACCGTCAGACTGCTTACGAGAAGGTTTCGGGGTAAATAATCGTTGATTAACAGGAAAGACGGAGTCGGAGTGACACCTCCGAGAGTGACGCGCTAAGTGAGAAAGTGTCGGTGCTTTCCTATGTGTTTGCCTTTGCCAGGAGTCATTTAGTGAAAGAATCGTGAACACTTTTAAATGGCTGATGGTGTTTTATTGTTAGCTCACACCCAGCGGAGCCCCTTACGGCCCTCGCGGGAACGCCTGGCCAGCCACGATCTGTCCTTCAAAGTCGTTGGAGACCCGCGCTTCACTCTTTTTCCCCGCATCGGAAGATCCAAACGGCCGTTTGGCAGTAAATAGTTTTCCTCTGTGTTAGAGGAAAACACCCGCACCAATTGGTGGGCAGTGAAGGGCTCATGCTGTTTGCCAAGGTGATGTCAGCGAGCGTTCACAGGTTGAGCCTTAAATATCCATCGTCTGTGTCCTCAGGTCAATGTGGTTAACTTCTCCAGCAGCTGGAATGATGGATTGGCCTTCAACGCTCTCATCCACAGCCACAGGTGAGGAAAATGTGTGTGAGAGGGAGAGGAAGGGACTAGAGAGAGCACAGAAGAAGGGAAGAGAGGGATGGGATGAGGACGTTTCCTCCCCCCGCCCACATCCCCTCGAGAGCTAAATCAGCTGTGCTCTCATTTTTGACGTTCCGCATCCGTCGAGGAAGCTGAGCGTGCGTTCGTTCCGGGATTGAACCGCCCTGGTCTCAGCGAGAGCGAGTTAATTATGCCATATTTCATGATTACGTAAATTAATCCATAGGCCCTTGGTCGTAAAAACCCTGAACAATTTCTTACAAGTACAAGATCAGCGTCTTTTTGCTTACTTTCACATCGTGCACACGAGTGCTTCCGTCTGCAGAACATGTTTATGCATGCAGAGGGGCTAAACAGGCCAGATGAGGATTTTTATTTTTTTTTTTACATTTCAGAGTAAATGCACACTCTGGAAAACAGCTACACGCAAAGATTGAGCGATGTCAGTCGAGGGGGCGTGAGCAGGAGAGCTGTGAAAATGTACTTTCCCCAACATCCATTAAAGCGGGAAAAGCAGCTCGTCCTTAAGTGTTTTTTGAATATGTGGTTTTAATTCCATGTCCGGCAATGAATGTGATGTTGCCCCATGGTGGTCATAGAAATACCAACAATATTATAAAGGTAGGAAAATGAAGATCTACAGCTAAATTGTTAAAAAAATTTTAATATGTTGGTTTGTTTTGGACGCAGGCCGGAGCTTTTTGAATGGAGTGAGGTGGAGAAGAAGATGACGGCCATCGACAGGCTTGAACATGCTTTCAAACGGGCCGAGCAGCACCTGGGCATAGAGAGACTGCTGGACCCTGAAGGTAACACACACAGGGTCGCAATGAAATGACTGTCCAATCGCTATCCTCGGTTTGACTGAGCGTATGTGGTGCGTTGTGTCCTGACTCGTCGTTGCGGCGGTAGTAAACCTGAGCCGAAGAGGCGCCACGCGAACCTGACTGACAGCACTCCAGAAAATGTTGTCAGCCAGCATGTACACCGCCCGAGGGGCCACATCCCTGTGAGCAAACCCGACGTCATGCCGGACCGCTTCGAAATTCCCCCCCCCTAGCATCCGTCACCGTGGCGACCGGACACCAGCTCACCGACAAAGCTGTCAGACCGCAGCGGAGCGAGTGACACACCTGTGTCCAAGTTCACCCAGAGTGTGTCCGGCCAAGCAGCCCGCTGTTCACATCTATGCGCCATTTGGATGTTGTTGACGATGATGAGGAACGGCAGTGATGAAGATGATTAAGATGAGAAGATTAATCCTTTAATGAAGACCTGATGGCAGCACAGCGGGGAACATTTTTGGAGCATTAAACGTGACATAATGACTTTTTGATCTTCCAGTGCGCCTTGACTCCACCATACACTCACTAGTTTATTTATGTGATTTCTTTTGGCTCTGCTGCTGAAAGCAAACGGATCAGGATCCTGAAAAATCAGTTGCTTTGTTATTTTACTTCCTCACAAACGCTGATCTATTAATCCCTGCCCCTGCTTCGTTTTCCAAATCTGTTTTTCAGCCAGACAAAAACAAAACTCGCTGATCTGACGACGCTCTCTATTTTCTATTCGTGGCTTAATGCTGTGTGCATTAACCAAAACAAATGGCGGATGACAGCATACCACAGCCATGATTGGGTCGTAGTTTGATGAAACCATTCCATCATTGCTTCTCGGAGTGTTGAGTCCTTCCTCAGAGTCTTAACATGTATCTGGGAGTGAACATGTTTAGTTTACTCCCTTGTGTACTTATTGGACCCTGTGGAAGGTGTGAGATAGTGTGGGCTGCTCTCTTGAATGGACATTGCGATGTGGTGCATGAATGAGCAAAGGCCCTATTTTAATATCATTCTCATCACTCCTCCACGGCACATACACACACAAACACACACACACACACGAACAAATGCACGCACACATACGCACATGCACGCACGCACACCCATTGCGCCTCTCAAGTGTGGATAAACAATCTGTATTTATCCACAATCCACACTTTACTCTCTCTCTCTCTTTCTCTCTCCCTCACACACACACATAGTGACACACACGCAGAGACACACACACTCACGCCAACATAAGTATGCAGAGACACGATCGGCATTTGCATCTTTTTCTTTCTCTCTGTTGTTACACACACACAAAAGTGATTGCGGGGCCGCGGCTGTTTGGAGTGTGTGTTGGGGGTTATAGAGGCGAAAACACACACACATTTCCAGTTGATGGCATTATTGAAGAAGCTCTTCGTCTTCCACATGTGTACAATTTCTCCCCACACCCTCCCCCCTCTCTCCAGCTCTCTTTGGATCCACGCTAGTCGTTTTGACAAATTAACATTTTCGGGCCAGAGACGATAACTGTATTTGTCTCTCCACACACACTCGCACACATTAGCACGGGCCTGCGCATTTTTGCCCTGTTGTGTCTGGCGATACCGCTCTGTCCCCTCCTTCTCCTTCTCCCCCTCCTCCTTCTCGTCCTCCACCCTGCGCGGAGGACGTGCGTGTTTGATTATTATCACTGCTACCATCTGTGGCTGAGCTCTTCGCACCTTTCCGTCCCATCTCTCTGTCTCTTTGTTGCATCTTTCCTTTTATCCCCCTCTCAGTCTTTTATGCCGCACATGTATTGCTGCGTCGCGGCACAGGCTCCATTCTTGTGCCAGAGCTGCCCTGGGCTACGTGTGGGTGTTTGGCTTCTCCTCTCCGAAACACCTCCCACCACCTGCTGCACGTTTGCTCAAACTTTACACAGTCGACGCTGCACGGAGTGAACATACATAGAAATCACAGAAAGTGGGAAGTTATAAAAAAAGAAAAGACCAAAAACAATAGCCTCCAGTCACTACTGAGTGCGGGAAATTATTCCAGCCTGTTTCTCTGACCTGGTAAAGTGCAACAAGGCGAAAACCCACAATTTTTTTTTTTTTTACCTCACCACCTCTTCCTCTTTGTCTCCCTCTATCTCTTCAGATGTGGCGGTGCCCCATCCCGACAAGAAGAGCGTCATCATGTACGTGACGTCCCTCTTCCAGGTGCTTCCCCAAAGCATCACCATGGAGGCCATCAACGAGGTGGAGACGTTGCCGCGGGCGGTGCCGGGCGCCATCACGCGCGTGACCACAGAGGAGCACTACCAGATCCAGACCCAGCAGCGCTACTCCCAACAGGTCCGTCTGTCCCCGCCGTGTGCACCGCGTTTACACGGCCTGCCTGGCAATGCGGCCGATGTCCCTATTGTCATGGCAACGTGCCCCTGCTGGACATAACATGGGAATCGATGGCATCTTTGCTGCTTGCGTCCCCACGTCTTCCCTGTTCGCTGCCAATGTTGTCTCGACGAGTTAATGTTGCAGTGACCGTAAGATGCCAGGATTGATTTCCCATGAGCCTTTGCTGCGCATGCCTCGTGCCTGTGCTCAGCTGTGTGTGCGCCTGTGTCAGTGGAGTCACAATGGGCACGTAGAACTGTGTTTACTCTTATTTACTATTTATGGCACACCAAAGTGCGTATTCCACACACCCCTCTCCCACTATGTCCCACTCTCCCGCCATTATCCAGACCACAAAATGGGTCTCTGAAATTCCCAGCTGGACTCCATCGCTGTCTCTTTTAGGATAAATTAAACACGGTGGATGATCCCTGCTTGCAGAGTTTTGCCAAAGGAAGTGTGACCTTGCATAACAAAATTTATTCTGTAGCGTTAAAAGCCTCCATTAGAATAAATATTATGAAGAGCAGTTGGGTCGTGTTTGGGATTGTGAAAACATTAGGGGAAATTTTACAAATTCTCTCTCTTCGCGGTGGTTACACGGAATGGCATCAAGGCACCAGCCAGCCAGTGCAGCCGGCTCGTCGGGTTTATGGAAGAATACAGCGTGAATTCATAAGGTTTAATTGGATAATGAACAGTGTAACAGCGAATTGACTGCTCAGCTCACCGAGAGGGAGAAATCGGACGCGATTATAAGTAATGCAATCAAAATATGAAATTCCAAGTGACAAATAGGCACTATTGAAAGTATTGATTATGTTGAGCAGATGAAAGTTTCACCAAGTTTCATGTTCAATAAAAGTGTTTTACGCCACCATGTTCTCCAAAGGTCATCCAAGCAGTTTGGGCCTGTGAATTTTAATTTGCCTCCATAAAGTCCGAACGTTATGCCAGAGTGGAGCCAACCTGCGCATCAGGAGCGGTTGGAGGCTCAGTGTCTTGCACAACAACAAGCTGGGAAGCAAACTGGGGAATCGGACCTTTTTTTTTCTTTTTTTTCCCGATTCGTCGCTCTCAGCTCTCTGCGAGTCACGATCAACAACTCCTCAGCCGAAATGACTCAGAAGGTGTAAATGAATAATTCAGAAAACGACAGAGACAAAGTGCACACTTGCTGAAAACGATTTTCCACATCCATTTGCTGCAGTCAGAGGGTGATGGAGTTAAATTCCCTTTAATTGCTCTGCTCCTCGGGTTGCTCTGTGTGCATTAGCCGCTCTAAGTGCAGATATGGAGAGAGCAGGGCGCCAAACTTTTTGCCAGACATCTGTAAACAAGCCGCCTTAAAATTTTTTATTTGACCTGCATATACAGCATATTACACAAAGTCAAAACCAAGATCATCCAGCAGGTTTGCCTGAGGAGCTCTCACACTGGCCACCATGGTGTTCTGAAGCATCTTGTTGTCGTAAACAGTGGTAAACATCAGTGGAAACAGAGCAAAGAGAGAGACACACGAAAAGGTAGCAGCAGTTTGAGGTAGTATGACTCGATTGGAATCAGATCCCAATATTAGTGACTGTTAATAATCTAACAGATGGTTGGATGGACATACTTGCAAGACGTTTTTACAAAATGAAGCAACTCTGCCTCAAACATCCACGACTCCTTGAGATGACAAACCAGAATAGATTCTGTCATTCGATTGTGCGAGATTAGAAAATACATTAAGAGTTCCGGGAGAAGCAACTTCTGGACGGGTGATTGAGATCTACCGTTTGGGTTTGCATTATTCCATCACTGTGAGTGGAGTAAGGATGGAAGCTTCCCGCCATGATGGACGGTAATATCATTATCTCGCTCACTTTAATGGAAGTATCAACCTCACGAAGAGCCAAGGAGAGGAACTGGCCTTCCAAGAAAACCAAGCTCAAAGCAGCAGTGGCAAAGCGACGGAGTAAGACGTAAAAGGGGGAGAGTGGGTTGACACATGAAGACGTGGCAGCTAGATGAGACGGAGAGGCGGGAAATGAAGAGTGAGATCGAGCAGACAAATTGAGAGTGAGATGAACGAGCTGGGCACTGAGCTAGCGAATGAGAAGAAAGACAAGGCGAGGGGGGGAGAAAAAAACGCCAGCGTTACTGACAGCAACTATTATCTGCCTCCCGCCTCATCTGTCACCATCAAAGCGGGTCTGTCACCACCTCCTTACATCAACGCTGTCCTATCGCCCCCTGGGACGCAGGCCACGAGATGCGGAGCATGATCTGCTCTCTTTGGTGTATTTTATATGCACCGTCACAAAAACAAAATCAGAAAATTCCCGAGTCAAGATGACCAGCCTCAGGCAATTATGCTAGCATCTGCCCGACAATAACGGAGGTGTCCCGATGAAATGAAGAATCCCGTCCAAGCAGGTTACTCGCCGTCCTGCCGCCTGTCTGGCAGCGCTCATTACAGCACAACAAATGGCTAATCTGGCTTGAAAGGCAGAAATGGAAAAATGGAACGAGAGGGGAGAGGAGGGCAGGACAACCCAGACAATAACCGAGCGGATGGTACAAAAGGCAAAGGAACATGGTGGAAGCCGGAGGTTCAGGAGAGGCTAATGATTCTCAGCTGTAGGAACAGGAAAGTTGTCAGGTGTCGGCCTTGTAAAAGGTAGACAATGGGGATTAAGGGGTCCAACTGTCTGTCCAAAGAGAGGACGGAATGTGTGAGTACAGCTGCGAGGATGGGTGGTCAATTCAGAAATGAGGTTTCCCTGCTAAGTAAGAGCTTGATGATACCCTCAGGACGGAATCAGTGTTCATCCATCACCTTTTGATTGAATTTATTCACATGTGCAATCAGCAATCACGGGCATGCGCAAGTTTCAGAAATGACCAGATAATTTGGCAAACATCCCCCGTGCCGCCCACACACTCCTTCACAGTTTATGTGGCACCCTGAGCAGACAAGGGAGACCAGACTCTATCAGACAGAAGGTCTCGCAGTCGCCAAATCTTCTATCTGTCAAACACCTCACGGACCCAAATTGCTTTGGCAGTGTGAGAAAAACTGCTCCAAAAAGCTAAAAGCATAAAAAAAACTGCTGAAATTCCACTGACCAGACTTGTACAATTATGCTGAGCACCTGCAGCTTAATGAGTGAAAATTAAACCTTTCATTTTCTGCACGAGTCATCCACTGATTAATGAACTGTTGGTGTAATTGATGTAATCGTCCCTGGTGTGTGGAGCCGAGCTCAGGTGATGCCACACATGGCTGCGCACAGTGAGGTTGGGGCCAGCGGGGATTTAAGGGCGAACGTGCTGCAAACAGAATACCTCATGTGGGGGAAAACGAGCGAGATCCGACCACTACATCCATAGTCATGGTGTCCAAAGAAAGCGGCGGGACATTCCCACCATTCAGCACTGCAGTGTTCGACAGTTTGGTCCTCCTGTGCGCAAACCTGTATCATCTCCTGCCTTATCAAACATGCTAAGGGGACCGTGGATATGTCACTCACTGCAAAATTAATTTGCTCCATTTTCGGTCGCGTCGTGTTGCACAGGTGTCAAAACAAACAAGGTTCACACTCCTAATAGCAATTAACAGACTTGTTGCAAACAAGGGTGATTCCTGTAAGGACTGTGTATGAGTGGAGCTGATTAATCACTTTCTGTCAGTGTTTAAATATAACATCATGGTGATTTCAAAATGATGATTCACACATTGGTAGCAAAGTCTCACTCATCACTAAGTTGCTTTAGAAGATGGTGTGTGTGTGTGTGTGTCTTCCTGGAATTCCCAGGACATCACCGTAGATCCGTTTAGGCAGCTCAACAGGAGATTCTCTATAGTGATGTCTAATGTGAGCAGCTGCTATCATCTCCTCCCATACTGGCCTCTCACTTCACGCACTCACACACACACTGATAGGCCTCCTTCATCTCAATCTCACCTCTCTATCACCTTTTAATCGGGTGTCCATCTGTTGCCACGCGATGTTACACATCTCGGGTAAAAGCAGAGATGGTTTGACATTGGGAGATGCTCCCTGATAATCCCTGAAATAAGTTTGACATTTGGGAGAATAAAAGAACCGCGCAGGCTTAGCTAGCTTTCCATTTTCTCACCGGTGCACACTGGGTCGGCACGCCACTAATTTACAGCATAACCAAAAGTCTACCCTAGAATTAACATATGACATTTAGATGGAAACGTGGTGTGTATGCGAGTGTGTGTGCGCGCATAATTCACCAACATTTTTGCTGCTCCTCTTTCTCTACTCTCTTATTCCACCGTCCTCCATCGCTCAACCTTTTCCCTTGATGTTCTCGCTCCCTGCATTTCTGGCTCTGTCTCGCCTCTCTCTCTCTCTCTCTCGCTGTCACTCTCTCTCTCCTGTCTCTCTCAGATCACAGTGAGTGTGGCTCAGGGGCGAGTGCGGAGTCCCTCGCCTCAGCCCCGCTATAAAAGCTATGCCTACACCCAGGCCGCATATGTCAAGTCGCCAGAGCAAAAGAGGAGACGTTTTACTGATCAGGTCCGTGTCTCGCAGCGCTAACACTACATGCTCAACATCCATCTGTCCATGCATGTGCCTGTGTGTTCTGTCTGCCTGTGTTTGGCTGTGTGTTTGTCTGTCTTCCCGCCGATGTTGTCCGTCACGACTAAGACCGAGATGATTGAGTCGGACACATGTCTGTTGGACATTGCAAATTTCCTGTTTCCTGTTTTTCTGAATACATTTCATGAAATCAATGAATGAATCATTAGCTTCCTCTGGTGTATTTTTTAGGGAGATGGGAGTGGAAGAAGTGATTTGTTTGGCTGATGGGATGAATAGTAATTACAAAGTCCTTCAGGTACTGAATGAGCAGGTTGGAAAAGAGACATTTTCTCAACCAACGTATTTAATTTGCACCCTTCTTTGAAAATAGGACAGATCGACTCAAGGAGTATCGGTGGCTGAACTCTCAGACGGGGAATGTTGATGGCCATTCTGACCACTATGATTTCACTGAATGCTGTGGCTTTCAGAGAGAGTTGGGAGGGACAGCTTTTCCATTCTGCTCAAACAAATCCTTGAGGATACAGATGACACACCTACAAAATCCAAATAAAACGACCACATCAAGTATTTGGTAACCATGACGCAACTGCAACACACAATGCAAAAATAGCCAACGAGCGGATTTCACAAGGTGGTATCTTTTATGGACTCCTATACTTCGACCCCAGTTCTTCAACACACAGGGAAGAATGTTAAATGGTGTCAAACTGTGTGACTTTTAATGTCACCACCCTGAAACATGGAAACGCACTCAAAAGGTCACATTATCCAACAAGGTTTTCAAACTCATTGCCCGTGGTAACTCCCGTCGTGGCACACACCGCCAAAAACCCAGTCAGAGACGCTTCAAACATTTAATATTTCTGTGTGCCGCTCAACTTCACGGGGCGGAAACTTAAAAACAGAACCTCAAAAGAAAAAAAGATAATTCCATCCATCCCGGTCCGTCTGCCCCTCGACGCTGTTTTTCAAAAAGCAGGATTGACAGCTTATCGTGGCTCAAAGTGTTTTTCAACTCATTTTACCCAGTGGGGACCCAAATTTGACATTTTACACAGCACATTTTGCTTTTGTACCTTGTGCAAAAATTTTTTATTGTAGATCTGTTTTTTCAAGTGCACACATTACATTCAGACTTTGTGCCTACTTAAGCGATAAGATATAAATAGCAGGACAGGATGATGTGAGGCGAGTCGCTTATCTTTGCCTGGACACGACATCCCCAGACCTTATTACCGCAGAGGAGAATAGAAAGTGAAGGAGCGATAACAAAGAAAGGGGAGAAGTTGTTAGAGTTGGGATCGGTGGCATTTGTGGTGTATGGAGGGCGATGGAACGAGGGAGAGGGAGAGAGAGACCCGGGGAGAAAGAGGTATGACTCGACGAGGGTGGACAAAGACCAGACGAGTTGCTTATCTGTCCCAGTAATAGTTGACGATTACTGGCTTCTCCTCCTCATCTCTTTTTATCTTCTCGCTCTCCCCCCTTTCATTTTCTCTCCACTGTCTCCTTGCTCTCGCCCTGACCCACTTTCCATCCACACGCAATCGCTGCTGTCCTTTATTTCCTCCCACCTCTCCTCCTTTCTGTTCCAACCCGCCGGACCTTGCCGCTTTTCGTCCAACGTGATTCCTCGACATCTCTCTCTATTTCCGTTCCCCTTACCACCTTGTTTGTCACCCCTTCCCCTCTACCTTTAGTTCCTGACTTCGGGCCAGGAGGAGCTGCAGCGGGGCCTCAGTCCTCTGCCACCTGGATCCACCAGCCTGGAGAGCTACCAGGCTGCCCTGGAGGAGGTATGACACCAAACATCTAATAAGCATTTCTACCATGCTTCCATTTGTACACTTTGAACAATTTGGTGCCTCTCTCTGTTTTATTTTTCAAGGTACTCACATGGCTACTATCAGCAGAGGACGGACTGCAGGCTCAGCCGCCCATTTCCAACAACGTGGAGGAGGTGAAGGAGCAGTTCCACACACACGAGGTGAGAAAGTACCATCAGGACCATGTGAAATCTGGTATAAGAGACCTACATGCAGCCTTTCGTATAATAATTTTCAGGTCGGCACACCAAATTTGCCAAAATTAGAAAAGTACAAAAACATACCCATAGGAGATTCTAATGTAGGGGCGGGCAAACTACGGCCCGTGGGCACCATCAGGCCCAATTGTGTTTTTGATCCCGCCAAGGATCGGTACAGAATTCACAATTCTGACAGCATTCAAAACAACAACAAAAACTACAACAACAAAACTAACACCAGACTTTGATACGCTGGCAAAAATGGGTCAACAAAAAACTCTTTCTATCTAAAGGTAAATAATTTAACGCTGCAATGCTGGTTTCGTTTTGTTTGTGTTTGATATGTTGGCACCTTGTGCTGACGAGGCCCATCTGTCAAAATGTTAAAGTCAGTGTGACCCCTGAGCCGAGATGTTGGCCCACTCCTGTTCTAATGTGTTTAGAACACATCCATTTATCCACATGTTATGGTGGTGAAGTGACAGAGCTGGCTCCAATGTATGCGGCACAGCAACAACAAATTGAATGTAGCGAGCTTTTGCATCAAGAGCTGACACGGAACTTCATTAAGGCCCACACTGAAATAAATGCAAGGTGGAAACTCTGAATGAGGCAGTGAAATGTACTGCAAACTGTCAAGGTAAAGGAAAATATGAGGAAGGAAAAAGAAAGCTGGAAAATACCCCACTCTACTGATGATTACACTAAGGTAATCCAATCAGACGTTGCGAAAGATCAGTGAAGCGAAGCAGCTGAGAGTTAAGAGTGAGAGGCACGTGTGAGTGTCTCTGAGCAGAATGTGGCGTGATTACGTGCCGGTGAAGATATTTTCAAACTCTGCCAGTGGAAAATGGGCTCGCTTGATGTGGACTCACCGGAGCACAGCGTGATATTGATTTTTACATACTCCCAATTAGATTTACACCAGGCATTTTGAGGCACGTGAGCCCACAGTGGTCATATACAATTTTAATGCTCTGAAAAGATATTAGGCTTGGGCTGAGAGGCGTTAACATGTCCGGGGGGTTTTCGTTGTTAGGGGTACATGGTGGAGCTGACAACCCACCAGGGCAGCGTTGGTCGTGTGCTGCGGTCAGGTGCTGCCCTGCTGATGGAGGGGAACCTGAGTGAGGATGAGGAGTCAGAAGTGCGGGAACAGATGAACCTCCTGAACTCGCGGTGGGAGCACCTGAGGGTGGCCAGCATGGAGAGACAGAGCAGGTAATTGGGATTTTAGCAAAGAAATCTAATCTTTTGTGCAGCCACTGAATTAGCACTACACCTACATTGACTTGTCCTTATTCGTCGATTATTTTTATTTTGGTTTGACTTCTACACTGCCAGAAGAAGCTGGATGTGGTGGTTATCACCTCTGACAGGCCCTTTGTAAACACACACATAGGCAGAAGCAGATGCAAGGGGGGATTAGTTATCTTAAAGCAGGGTACCTAGTAGATGGAAACCTGGATCATGTCCCCATTTGGGACCCCTGGTAACAAAATCTGTCAACAAAACAAATGTGGCCATGAAGGCAGTGATTGCTGAAAGGCAGCCAGGCTCAATTAGCTCTCCAGCTATCTAGGTTGATAATCTTTGTTGGACAACATCTTTCTGAGCTAACAAAACGCTGCTGAAGTGCTAATGTCAGGATAAACCGTGTCAGCTGGCTCTGCTCTTCTCACTCGCAGACTCCACGAGGTCCTGATGGACTTGCAGCACCAGCAGCTGCAGCAGCTCACAGACTGGCTGGATGTGACAGAGGCTCGAATCAAGAGGATGGGGGAGCAACCGCTGGGTCCAGACCTGGAAGACGTCAAACATCAAGTAGAGGAACATAAGGTGATGTGCTTAAAGCCAGGGAGGCCAGCATTGATTGGTACAGTCGGGCTGCTTTACAAACACAGTACTTTGAAGCTTTTCCATCAAACCCAGCCATCTGTACACGTGACCTGTGTGGAATATCCTGTGGTTAATGTTTTCGCGCTTTAACTGAAGATTCATTTCACTGGTGCTTTGGAGAAATCGTTCTTCATGTACAGAGAAGTGCTGAGTCGAAGGAGCTGCCAGTATTTACTCTTGTGACCACGGCAAACTTTGAAAAAAAAAAAGGGTGCACATTTTGTGTAAACAGCAAGAAAAGTGGTTCTGGCTAGATGGTGACTTGTTTTCTCTCTTGTTTAAATGGCTCGCAGCTCCTGCAGGAGGACCTGGAGATGGAGCAGGTCAGGGTGAACTCTCTGACACACATGGTAGTGGTTGTGGATGAAAACAGCGGGGACAGTGCCACGGCTGCCTTGGAGAGTAAACTTCAGGTGGGAATGGACTCCCGCCCCCCCCACTCACACACATACACAACACAGCTAGTCTTATGAATTTCATTAGGCGACAGAGATAGATTGTGTTTTGTGCAGCTTTCTCCGTCTCTCTCTATCACTCCAATCCACAGACGTTTGTTGGGTCTCAGAGAAAACAGATAGTTTGGTCTATGATGCTGTGCAGTAATTAGACCTTGCCAGCCCGATTGGCTTCTGTGTGGGTGTGTGGGTTCCCCAGCTCTGGCTTTCTGCTGAGTTTGTTTACTCTGTAAGTTATCATCACACAGACCACAGGCAGGAGGTCGACTCGGCTGTCTGTGTGTGTATGCCTGTGTGTGTGGGCTGGATATGTGGGCTGCTGACTCTCTATATGTGTCACAAGTCTTATTTCTGTTTATCGACGCGCTCACACTGTAGAGAATACAATATATCTGTTGAAACTGCTCACGCTACAACTGTTGAGAGGTACACAATTTTTACTGGAAAAGATATAGATATAAAGAATTTTGATTGGTTAATAATCTAATTTTTGGAGTTTAGAGTAACTCACAACCCTGTTGCTTTATGTTCTGATTTAACAGAAGCATCATAATGTTGGAGGACATAAAGAGTAATGAAGATATTAGTTTATGCTCTGATGATTCAAATACCATTATAAACCTTACAAAATCTGTTAGGGTGGAACAACATTTAATGCCTGATTATGATGACTTTTGTTTGATATTCAAGTATTTGTAAGTATGGCGCATCATTTGTTGTCTATGCATTTACCAAAGTTTGGACAATTTGGGCAATCGTACAATGATGGAGAGTTTTGAGAACTATGCCAGATGTAGATGATTCATATATTCTACCGATTTAAGTGTCTCAGTCAATTGATATTCATACAACTGTGAATACTAAGTCTGAATCCAAAAGTCAAGATTTTCTGTTAAACGTCAAAGAAATAAGAATCATTTCAACTCCCCTGTACCCTTAGCCAGTGGTCCCGCCTCCTGCCAAAACCCCGCCCCTCAAGCGCAATGATTTGCCAGATATGCATCCTCACATTGACAGCGCACAAGAGGGATGAAAAGGTCTATAAACTACATAACATTAGTATGAAGCGCTTAACCTATCCAGTTTTGTGCCTGCGGCTGCGGAAAAATAGGAAGTGTGGCAGTTCGGTGTAGTAGTCGCCGCAGAAATATGTAGTGCAGTAGAAAAAAGTCTAATCTGCCTCACCTACCAACTTCGTACAGACACTTTCTTCTGAGAGCAGCCGATTGCATGAATATTTTACCGACAAGGTACGTTTGTCAGAATGCTTAATAATTAACCGCGATAAACAGCAGTGTTTTGATGACGCGTGTAGACTAAAACTGCGCAAAAAAATCTGCGCAAGCGCACTTTTCGGCGCCAATTTCAACCGGAAATGATGGAGTATGGAGCAGGGAATGAGAGAAATGTAAATGATGGTGGCCACTTTTCCGCCGCTGTTGAACTGCCGCTTGATTAATTATAGGCCATTCGTTTTAAGATTAACTTGCTGAGTCACTTCCCGCCTCCCTACCCCGCCGTGTCGCTCCCCCTCTGCGCTTCTGTCCCTACCTGCTGGCCGTTTGTCTCACTTTCACTATCTAATTGTCCTTTCATTTCCTCTCCTCCCCTCCTCCCCCCTTCGGCGTCTATCTGATAAGTGAGCGTAATGGACGCGCTGGGTCTGTGCGTGTATCTGTGTGTGTCCTATGGAAACGCGAGCCCTCCCTTCTTTCCTCTCTCGCCCCGGAAGACTTAAATGAGATTCACTTCTCTCTCTCTCTCTCTGTGCTGACTTGAGCTTCCCCATGAAAACCGCGGAACCGCAGAGAAAATGAAAACTAATTGTTGATTAATTATTTAATGTGGGGAGTCTGGTGAGGTCTGCAGCTCGACGACCAATTAACGATGAATTACGACCTTTCTTGCAGGCAAAATGCGTATTTGTCATGGTTAGATTCGGTAGGCATCCATATGTGGGACTGCCACAGAGCCAGCACAATTCATAAATTGTTGTCTTTACATAAACATCCCTGTTTATCTGTATTTTACTTCTACAAGTAACAACCTGTATTTAATTGACCTTTTCCCCATTTTGTCTATGTCCCTGTCTGGCTTTGACCCTAGTGCAAAGCCATGAGTTTGAGGAGACATGTGGAATGAAAATCAAACAGCATTTGCATTTTGTGGCAGCCAAACAACAGCGACAAATTTCAATCTGTCACCATTTCATGCCTGTTGAAAGCTTTCATAAACAAGCCTTCACCCCACTGAAGTAAACGCAGGAGGAACAGAGCCTAGAGTAGTGGATGATCCCTGTGTGTGTGTGTGTGTGTGTACAGGTGCTCGGTGACCGCTGGGCAGCCATTTGTAGATGGACTGAAGAGCGCTGGATCCTGCTGCAGGAGATATTACTGAAATGGCAGCACTTCACCAATGAGCAGGTTTGAACATGCGACTGTGTGTGTTTGTGTGAGAGTTTGTGTGCATTGATAGAGAGAGAGAGAGAGAGCCTAAATGCGTGAGTGGAACAGGGCAGCTCTTGCTGAATGTGTAGTATGACATAATCATGTGATAAGTTGGTGTGTTCATCACGCCGAGCAGCCAGTATTCGTGTGGGGAATCAACTGATGCTCTGTGTGTGACTCCAGATAAGGAAAATGTATTACAGTAGCTTTGATTACCAAACTTTTAAGGGTATTTGCGGACAACTCTCTATCTGCGGATGTGATAGCGTTTACTCAACAGGGGCACCAACGTTACTTTGTCTTTCTTTATCTTGGCTTGTGCAATTTCCTGCACAGTGGATGTTCAGAAGGAAATTAAATGTGCCATAATCATGTTGCATGATTAATAACAGCAGACAATTTTGCAATATCAATTTACACACAAGCAAATATGCAGTGCAAATTTAAAAGTGAATCAAATATCCAAATATCATTAACAAAAACATTTTGTCTTGTGTGAAGGTTACTCTGTGGCCTGAATTAATGCCCCACTGAAATCTGAAACAAACCTTGTATCAACCATCAAAATCTAAACCTTCATCCTCGGCAAAATGTGACGGAGTGTAATTATGCAGTGGCCCAAAATACTCCACAAATTGATCATGAAATAACCTCTCCAGTGTATTTTGTAATGAGGCAGAGCTGGCTGAAATGTCTGGGAGACGTGTGCAAGCACCAGAGCCCATATTTGATTGGATTAATTATTCAAAACATCAGCAAATGCTTTGAATTAGATTTGCCAAGCTCTCTGGCCAAAGCACTTGCTCCAGCAGCACCCCAGGTGGAAAACATGGGAGATGCTTCCTGCTCTGGCCACAGGAGGTGCTGTGGAACAAATGGCAGGCGAAGTACTCCCGCCTTTATCCCGTCCTCCTCTGCTACTTCTGTGTCCCACATGACTGCCACCCCCTCCCTCTCTTCTTCCCCTGCAACTCGAGTTGTCTTGTCCACTTTAATTCTCTCATCTCCTCCCTTTCCTGTCATCACATCTGCTCTAATCTCATTTCACCCCCCATCCATCCTGGCCTCCCGTCTGTTCACCTCTGCTCACTTTTCTTCTCTTGTCATTCTAGTGCCTCTTTGACTCCTGGCTCACCCAAAAGGAGGAGCAGGTCCGCTCCATCAAGACCTCCAACCTGAAGGACCAGGCAGAGATGGCGGCCTGCCTTCGACGCCTGGCGGTGAGAGCCGCTCACCTTCCCCAATTATTCGACACCCTGCGAGATTAACATGATGAGGAGGCATCTGTGACCCTTAAATTTGCTCCTGCAGGCGCTGAGGACAGAGCTGGAGGTGAAACGCCCCACTATGGACAAGCTCTGCTCCATGAGTCAGGACCTGCTGTCCAGCGTCAAGAACAAGGAGGTGGCTAGCAAGCTAGAGGCCAGACTGGACAGCTTCGCCCAGCGCTGGGAACGGCTCATCCAGAGCCTAGAGACAAACAGCTCCCAGGTGCCAAACACACACTCCTGAAAGTCAAAACAGCTATCCAACCCAATTCATCAGACTAGTGCATCAGAAAGGCCGCCCGTGTCTCTCTGGGGTTTGTTTTGCTGCTCCTCCCGCTCCACGACTGCAGCGCTCCCCTGTCGGCATATCCCAGGGTTCGGCAATCCAAAAACTTGAAAGCGCCACATTGGACCAAAACAACAAAACAAATCTGTCTAGAGCTGCAAAAAATTATAAGCCTCATAAAAGCCTTATAATCACAGAAATGTTGAAATTTGATATTTATACTACAAATCTTTACAGCAGGGGAAAAAGAGTATTTGTTTCAGGTTTGTTTTTCTTCAGAAACCATTCCATTCCATTTGCATGCTCTTCAAGGGGCCACAAGGGCGGCGCTAATGAGCTCCTTGTGGTTCTATAGCCGTGGCTTCCCGACCTCTGGCGTATCCAAACAAAGCAGTCACACAACACATCTCATCGTAACTGCCAGACAAAAAGGACCAACTTCCTCATTTCGCCTACCTTATCAACTGGAACACTCAAGAAGAGCAAACGCGGCCACGCCCTGCTCACAGTTTATTGAGCTATTCTTTCATTCTTTGGTGCCATAAATGAATATTTCAGTTGTTATTTATGATTCTGAAATATTAAGAATCAGTGTGTCTTTGAAGACCTCAGTTGCCAATGACAACAGATAAGGGATTCCCCCTCCACTGTCTGGGTGAGATGGAGCGGTGTTGTTGTTTGGCACACGGAGGCACTTGGAAGGATTCAGGGCAGTACAAAACGAGCGCACACACGCATTACTGCTCTGGACTGCAAGAGAAGGCGCGGAGAAACAGAAAGAGGGAGAGTGAAACTTTATTTTTGGCTGAGCTCAATTGATATTTTTCTGTTTTGCCTGGCGCGCTAGTGCGCAGATAAATATTTAGTCATCTGTCTCCCTGCGACTGTCATGAAAAGAGATGGAGTTAGCACTGAAAACAGGCTGCGTGGTCAGCAACTTTCGTCATGCCTGTTTGTCCTGTTTTTAGTGCTGCAACGTTTCTCTTTGACGGTTCCACTGAGATGAAGCCCTGGTTCTTTGTAGTGATTCAGACCAAGTGAGGTCAGCGGTCTTCTTTGAGAACCAGCAGCGTGATAAAAGTGACATCTTGCAGCAATAAGTTTCCTGCCAAAAAATGCAGACAGAAAAATGAGATGGGTTGGGCAAAGAGGGTCGTCGCTGTATTTCACATGAGGAAATACGCAGCCTGGTGTTATCCATCACGACAAACTGGGAGAGGCAGGAGAGAAGAATTATTTCACAGATATACACAAAGAAAAGTGGTATGTCACAAACATTCATAGTTTTTTAAAGAACACTGCGTTTTTCCTCTTCTTCTTTCGCTGCTCCCTTCAGGGGTCTTCACAGCCGATCATCCCTCTCCACCTTTTTCCGTTCGTCCGATCATCAATTGAAACACCTACTGCCCTCTTGTCTCCCCTAACTGCTTGGACCTTCTCTGTCGTCTCCCTCTTGTCCATTCTCTCCAACATGACCATGGAGATCTGCTCCATCTGCCAATCTCTTGCCTCTGGGACACTACACAGTTCGTGGGCAAACGACGGCCCATGGGCCCCATCAGGCCCATTGGTCTTTTTGATCCGGCCCGCCAAAGATTGTCACAGAATTCACAAGTTTGACTGTACTCAAAACAAACAACAAAAATAACAACAACAAAATTAACACTAGACTTTTGTACACTGGCGAAGATGGGTGAAAAACAGAACTGGTCCTAATAAAAGGTAAATAATGTACTGTAACACCCTTGTGCTTTTTTTCAGTCTCTGTTTATAATGTCTGCACCTTGTGCCGATGTGGCCCATCTGTTGAAATTTAGAAGTCAATGTCGCCCCTGAGCCCATATGTTTGCCCACGACTGTTTTACAACATCATCCAATTTACTCCCGAGATCCTCTTTCTCTTCAGACATGCGTCCAACTTTTGACACTACCCCTTTCAAGCTAGCCCTATTTCAAGTTTCAAACTCATGAGCCTGTCTTGCTCTCCTCACCTCGATTACTCTCTCCACAAAGTGTTCCTTCAAGATGACTCCTATCCCACTGTTCTCCCCATCTACACCATAATAGAAAAATTCGCACTCCCCTCCAATGTTCCTGGCCTTGCTACCTTTCCACCTGGTATCCTGGACGCATAATACGCAGTGTCTAACCTCCTCCTCTTCATCATATCAGCTGCCTCGCTTTACTAGTCATCATCCCGACATTTAATGTCCCCCTTCTCACCTCTATTCTCACCAATCCTTTTCTGTCGATGCTTCCAAACTCTCCAACCTCTTCTCCTCCGCCCGTCTTTAGCCGGCAGTAGCATAGCTTCCACTGGCACCCTGTCGGCCAACAGCACCTGAGGCGGTCGTTGTTAGCCCGGGCCACAACCGATCTGGTATGGCGGCCATACAGTATTTCGTGTGACTTGCATTTTTATTTCTGGCACAAGTTTGTGGCCAGGATCTATCCAGACACAACTCTCATGATTTACTTGGGGTTGGGACCTGCATAAGAGCTACACTGCCCTAGGCAGTGACCTCCTCGTGGCTGTTTTTTAAAGAACTCTGTGTCCGAACAAAACACTCGCTTTCCTTCTCAGTGTTTTCCATACACTGCCCACGTGCGCACGAGCATGTCTCCTTCTTTTGCCCTCTCTCAGTCCCTTGTGAGGGAGGTCTGTGCCTCCCTTTTAATTTTCATCAGCGTGGACATTTAGTAATCAAGTCTTGATCACCTACATTTTAATATGCACATACAAATAATCACGTGGCACACACACACTAACGCTCTGCCATCTTATCTAACAATTTCACACTCTAGCACCCTATCATTTACAATCTGTTCACGTCATGGGAATCCCAAAAGACTACTGAGCCATCTTACAGCTGTCGGAGAGCCCTCTATCTCACACACATGCAAGCACACACCCAATCGCTCACAACCGCACACGCTTATCTCACTAGAGGTTGATAGGACCCCAGGACTTTTTGGATTTTTATTTGTGTTGTGATTTTATATGATAGATGGACTTGATCCTTACCTCATTACTCCTCAAGGACATTGGGTTGAGTGTGTGTGCTTGTTCGCGCGCATGTATGTGATTGTGTGAATGTGTATGTGGGATCTGAGGCAGACAGATGTGACCCTGCGTTAACTGGTGATTTGGGGCTCCAAATGACTTCATCTTAACTATCCGCTCGTGTGTGTGCATGCATTTAGCTGTCGGCAGCTGTCAGCGCATCCCAGCAGTCTGAGGTGACCCGCTCTGTCACTCCGACCATTACCAAAGTGACAACGCGGGAGAAGGTGACAGCTATACGTCAGATGAGAGAGTCACCGCCAACACAGAAGAAGAGACAAGCTATTGCGGATTCTGAACTGAGGAAAAGGTCAGTTAGTTAAGGGTTGTTTTTTTTTTGCTTTTGCACGTGTGAGTGGTTGAGAGAGAGATTATCCCATGACAGCCTGAATCCCTCTGCTGACTGGTCGGACATGTTCAGTTTCATGCATCCATTTCTGCTGACTTATCTGAGCAGGTAGGAGTTGATGTGAGTGAGGTGCAAGTAATGGCAGTGCTTTTAGACATGGGGAAAGCAAACTACAGCCTGTGGGCCCCATCAGGCCTGATTGTGTTCTTGATCCGGCCCGCTTATGATTGGTACAGGATGCACAATTTTGACTGCATTCAAAACAAACAACAAAAACTTCAACAAAACTTACACAGGACTATGATGTTCTGGCAAAGATGTGTTTTACAAAAAAAAATGTCCTTTTAACCCTTAGATGCACACCAGGAGTTAAAAATGAGCCTAGGAGTTGTTATTCTTCAAAATCTCTATATAGAAAAATTTTAATATATTCATATTCCAGGTTTTCCTCCTTAAACATGTTTGTGACATGAGGCAATATTTTTCTTTATTTATGTTTTCATTCATTTTGAGAAAATTCTCAATATTTTGAGAAATTTCATTGGGGTCAAAAATGACCTACTTGTGGAAGAGTGTAGGTATTGGTAGGTTGTGCATCCAAGGGTTAAAGGGTAAATAAGGTCATACACCAATGTTTCCTTCAGTTTCTGTTTGATATGTTGGCACCTTTTGCTGACACGGCCCGTCTGTCAAAAATAAAAGATGTTTGCTCGCCCCTGTTTTAGACTGATGGCAGAGATATAAGACCCTAGTCTAGTGCACATACTGTAGATCTAGGAACAGATATTTGACTGAGTGATTCATGTGCATTGATGGGGACATGATAGACTTTATAAGACTCGTGGTGAATGGCTTGGTGCAGTGGTGAGCAACATTTAGTCCATTAGTTTTGTTAGCTTGGTCTTAATTTCTTGGTGCAAATATCAAAAACACCCATACACGATGATACACACGAGTTCAGAGTGTTCTTTAGCATACTTAAGCACCTTTTGAGGAGAAGCCTAGTATCAAGACAGATTTTATTCATGTTATTCTATAACAATTAGTTAATGTTCGTTGTGTTTGTTGGCTTATTATTTTCATATATGAATTTGTACTGTATTAATTGTTATTTTGCATGAGTTCTTCCCGTGTCAGGTTTTCATTCTGGTCCGAATGTTGAGGAAATTTTCATAGATTGGCCCCAATATTGATACTCCTGCAATATGGGCAGAATGTCGCTTGTTGGTTCTCCAGTTTTTAGGAGGCTGCTGCTCTTCCCTTGGTTTTGCTCTGCTGTGATTAGAGTATGGCAGAGCTGCTGATTACAGGCTCGACAACAAATGCCACAAATCTGTGCGATTGGATGGAGTTTAGCTATTGATTCAAAGAGATGGGAGGGGAGGCCATGAATTCCAAAGCTGGTTTTGTTTGTGTTGCAATTGTTGCTGAGTGAAAACTAGCACGGGGAGAGACGTGCCAAGCAATGCCATGGTTTGTAAGTTTCCTTGTGGCCTACCTGGGTTAACAGATGATGTTTTTTGGGACTTGGGGATTCTGTCACCCTCTGCGTCCACCTCCACCCTCAGGTTTGACGTGGACTTCACTGAGGTGCACAGCTACATGACCCGTGGTGAAGCCATCCTGCAGAGCCCCGAGCTCTCTGTCTCACGCAAGGACGGTAGCATTCAGGAGCTGTACGACAAAGTGCTGGTAAACACTGTGTGTTTGTTCACGTGTGAAGGGAATGAAATGGCAATGTGTTCACTGAGGATGCTCGCACAATAACTCCAAAAGTGCGTCTAAATGAAAGCCCTTACCGTATGGCTGAACTTAAATGAGCCATAATTAAAAGGAAAACATCATTGTGTGTTTTGTTAGTTTTAATCTTGTAAGTCATGGTTGAGGATACTTATTCACGTAACCATATGAAAGATGCGATGCTTCAAAGTGGCTCACGGAGTTTATGCCAGAAGCTACTAAATCTGACCGGAAAAGACTGCAAACAAACGATCAATTCTGAACGATCCAACAGCTTTTGGTTTCTTTGCTTTTAATAATTCCACTTGGCAGATATTCCCTCCAAAACTACTCAGAAAATTGTTCTCTACCAGCTTTGAACAAAGTTAGCTGTGTTCTTGATCTTTTTGCACACTTGGTAACTATAATCATAATGAGTCTTTTCCGTGAACTTAATTTGATGTTTTTAACTTTTCTCCGTAAAACCTTCAATATTTCTCCCTCACCCCACCTGACACTTCCACTGCTGCAGGCCATAGACAAAGAGAGGCCAGAGAAGTACAGGAAGCTTCAGGAGGCAACGCGCACGGCACAGACCTTGGTCGAGCAGGGTAAGTGCAGATGCCACACCAGGCTGTGCCACGCACGCACACAAACCCGTCTGTCCCCATGGCAACGCCTCCACCTGTCCCACCCTCCCCTCCCGTCTCCATAGAAACAGTGATAGTGGGTGAGAATGAGCGAGCGATTTCTTCTCCTCTGTCCTTGTGTGATTGTTGCGTCTGAAAGCGTAGAGATGCTGTCTTTCAGGGGTTTTTTTTCCCAGGCACATTTCTTTTGTGCAAATATGAGATGGCAAAGACATCCGCAACTTCTTCACAAACAGTTTGAGTGCATGTACGTATTGTGTGTGTGCGAGAATGCATCTGTGCGTGTACATTTGAAGAAAGGTCCTGGTCCCGAATTCATCAGTCTATTTGCTCTTTGGCCCTCCACCGTTGCAGATGAGTTATCTGGGAAATGGCCCGGCATGTGTAAATATGGACAGGACATAATTGAGACGTGAATGCAGGATGGTGCAGTGTGGAAGGTGTGCGCGTGTGTTGTAATGTGTTTGTGTGTGTTTGCAGAGATGCTCTCGTTTCCGCGTCCAATAATCAATGTGCGGTAGGCATTGCTTTGCCCTTTGCAGGCAGCAGGGCAAATCCATCTCTATACAACTTTCACATTGATTTTTTTTCCCCCCTCTTGTAGGTTTTTCCTGCACTTTAAATTGCCAATTTACATCCAAAAATGTCAGTCAGTGGCAAGTGTGAATGAACTAGCAGATGCCTCTATTTATGTGCGTGTGTGCGCGCATGTATGTAATCAATAGGAAGAGAGATAAACAGTTATGGACTCCAAACTTTGTGCTTTGTCGATAATTTCCCCGCAACACTTTCACAGATGCCACGCAGCACATTCAGTGTGTATGTGTTTTAACACTCCCGTGTGTCCTCAGAGGGCAGTCGGGCTGATGACATCGCACAGGCAGCAGATCAGCTGAACCAGCGCTGGGTGGGCTTCTGTGCCCTGCTAGCAGAGCGACTGTTATGGTTGGCGTATCAGACGAAGGTATTCCCACAGACACGCGCACATCCAATCTGAAGATCTTACACAACGGTCGATCATGAAGTTGTCCATCCTAAATTTCGCACTCCAAAGAGGGATAAACCACAAAAATCCATCACGCCACACCTGCTTGGAAAAATCCAACTGCTGGAACCATAAATGTGCTCTAAAATGTAACTGCTACATACTAGCGCAGCAGGCATGAGTTTGTATGCATGCATGGCACAGTCGGTAGGGACTATTTCTGCAGACCAGATGGTGGGCGGTTCAGGCCTCATCTCCCACCAAAAGAATTTTGGATGGCACGTTTTTGTGATGATGACTTGTGTGCGTGTATATTTGCACGCATACATCATTACCATGTACGTATTTGATTAAAAAACATCACAAGTATAGACTATCAATCACTTTCAGTGGATCAATGAAGTACCTTCATTCTTACAGTCGTACTGACCTGATTGGACACATTTGATTTTCCCCATCGTACAAGCATGCTCACTTTGCTTTAGCTTTGCCGAATCTAAACCCAAACTGATGTTTTCCTCTTTAAACTGAAAGAGTGTATTTGTCTGTGTGTGTGTCACATCAGTAGCCTGGTCGTTTGTGAGGAGGTAACAAAGTATGAGGAGAACATCCCTACGTGCCTGTGTATTGGTGTTGGTTGGGTTGATGTTCCTCACTCTGCGTTCACTCCCACTGAGGTCGAAAGTCAGATGTGTGTATGTGTGTTTGATCACTTTTACCCTGTTCATGCGTGTGTCTGTGTCTGTGTCTGCCTCCTCCGCCTTCCCATCAGATTGTGGCGTTCTACAACCTGTTCCAGCAGTGTGAGCAGGCAGTAGACACCAGCGAAAACTGGCTTAAAGTCCAAGCACCACCCGCGTCCGAGCTGGAGCCGCTCAAAATTCAACTGGACCGCTGCCGGGTGAGTCGAGGAACAAATGATGACCGGGAAAAACACAAAGTCACGTCACACGCTGTGGCTCGCTGGATGCTCCCACCCGCCCTTAGAGAAATGGGTGAAATGACATCTTCTTTTCTTTTCATGCATCTGTCTGTCACAGCTGTTCTCCGTAAGTACCTTTGTGCTTTGCATTCATGTTTTCTTCCCCTTCTGTAGTAGTGGATATGCCAAAGAGCAAATACTCCTTCCTCAAGCAGATTTTTCAGCCAGAGTGATTCTAAAAGATTGCAGAATAGTTCAGTTTGGCCTTTGATAGCCCCAGTGTGTGTGTGTGTGTACGTGTGTATTTGTGTGTGTGTGTCAGGAAGTGATTGTGTTCAAGGAGGAAGGTTGGCGCTGGAAGGAAGATGTGTAAGATTTTTGTGTGTGGATGAGTATGTGTGATGGTCCTGCACTGTTTTTATACCCACCCATCAGTATTTGTTTATATGTGTTTGAGTATGTTTTATGTACTCTTTAATTGTTCTATTCAAATTCCTCCTTTCCTCTGTCTACCTCTCCTCCTTTTCCGTGTCTCTGCACCCACCTACGTCTCATTTATGTCTCCTGTACTTGCTCTGTGTGCGTGTGTGTGTGTCTGGGTCACTCAGCCCCTCAGACTTCCATTTAAATTTCAAAATTGTCATTAAGACTGAAGCCAATTCAACTCATTAACGTCTTTGGGGAGTTTCCTGTGGTCTTGTCTCTGTCTCTGTCTGTCAACCTCCCTCTGTCTCCCTCTCTCTGTGCCATCACGCCTCCCCTCATCCCCTCCTCACCTTATGTTTTTCCTCTCGTTTCCCCATTTAATCTCCTCCTTTTCTGTCATTGCTTCTCCCATTTTCAAAGGACACAAACAATGTCTTTTTTTAACCAACAATAGTGTTCTTCGGCCTCGTTCATTGCCCCGCTGCTCTTACCGAGCCAGTGCCAATTCCCCGCTCGGTTGCCTATTCATCATCACCTGCTACTCTGTGATTACTCCTGTGAAAAATGACACGTTACACACGAGGACAATGAAGTGCGACTTTTAGTGAGAACACGCGGTGAGATTAGTAACGGTCTCGTTGCGCTTGTGTTTCTCACCACCATCACCTCTGGCTTTTAACCTGCCACCACAGGAGGAGATCTCTCGCCTGGCCTCCTTGCAGCCTCAGGTGGAGGAGCTGGAGAAGCAGCTGGCGGAGCTGAAGCAGGAGAAGGAGGGCGAGGCAGATCCGTCGGCCCTGATGGACGCCGACGTTAGCGCGTTCAAGGAACACTACGAGCAAGTCCTGGAGGATCTCCGGGCGAGGGAGAGGCAGCTACAACTCAGTGAGTACCAGAAACGCGGCGAAAGTCCCAACAAGCTGGCGTCATCCCGGCTCAGCTCTTTAGCACGCATAAGCGACCTCTCATCTTTTTGCTGAAAATCTGCTCTGACAGCCCCGTCAGAGCCTGCATAGACAGATTTGTGCCGCTGAGAGCATTTTCCCCACACACAAAAAGCGGTGGCACACTCCTGACAGCCATCTCAAAAGTTGAAAAATCAAACAAATGCGCTGACGTCATTTGCTGTAAACAAATCTTTTGCCTTAAGCAGTATTGGCACACATGTGGGCTGAGGCGGCTCCTTGTGTGCTAGCCTGCCATGTTGGTAGAAGGACCAGAGAGCTGAAAGCTGAAAAACATTTAGAATACGTGGTCACATAGATTTTATGCCAAAACCCTTAGCGTGCTCGACTTAAAAGCTGCTACTTTTCTCCATATGAAACCAATCGAATCATATTTGGCTCTGCACAAAATCTGTTTGTGGTGCCAACATGATCTCTGATTCATTTGTGCATTGTTTTCATTTCTACGCTTAAACTGGGGATTTTAAGAAAGTATTGGCGAGAATTTTGAGCTTTGATGTATTCGAAAACCCCACGGACAATCACAGAGGAAACGGTGCTGAGAAAGCGGCAAAAGAGGAAGAGGAGGTGGACGGGGAGACAGCCAGGAAATGGAGGAAGGAAACGGGTAAACACAGACAAGGAAAATCGCTGACAGCAGACCTGACAAACAATCTGTTTTGCCATTTTCCCACCATAGTGCCAGATATCGCTCATCCACGCTGTAATAGGATATTTCTCATACACTCGGACACACACACGTGTGTGTCAGTGTCGAATGTCAGGTGTCATTAGTGAGAAATGGGGGAAGTGGGAAGGAAAAATGTGCCGTTTGACCTAACCTCGAAGGCCCATCCAATTCAATCAGTTGTGGGAATGCAGCGAATACTGTCTGCTTCCCAAGGTCTTCTCGAGCATGGATCCCCTCCCCTGCACTCTGCTTGAGCGCGGATCACAGCCAGCGCTTCTTAAAAATCCTGCGCAGATAAAGCAGCAGAATTGAGAGGTAACCACTGACAGATTGTTTTTAAATGGTTAAGACAACATTTTTTCGCTGCCAAACTCTCCTCAGTGCCCGTCCTCCGCTGTGCCTCGCTCCCCCGTCGAAGACATCAGCGGCAACAGCACTTTTCTCAATTTTCTCCCTATATTATGATCAGAAGACTTTGATAAGAAGACTTTGACATAACTCAGCGTGCTTGAGTCTAGTCTCACTCTCTCCCCCCCTCCCTCCTGATCCTCCTTCCTGTCCCTATCCCTCCTCTCTCTCTTTCCGTCACAGTCATGGAGAGCTTGCCGCCAGCCCGTTACAAGGAAACTATATCGGCGCTGTTGGCATGGTTACAGCAGTGTGAGGCCAAGCTAGCTATCCCGTCCACGGCAGTAACAGAGTACCCTATAATGGAGCAGAGACTGACTGACATGCAGGTACATGTGCGCACAAACACACACACACATTTAAGAAGTGCCAATTGTTGTGATGTCTTTATATATATACACACACGCACACACGCATGTGCACACAAGAACACATACTGCATTAACTGAATATGAGATGATCCATCACATAAGAAGACCCTCTTTTTCCAAGACAGATTTTTGGAAAAAAGGCTTTTTGATGACAAAATCTTGGTTTATCATACCGAAGATTTCATTTGAAAATCCTAATGAATTTTCATGAAATGAAAATTTGTCGTAGAGGATTAATCAGACATGCCTTTGCTGTGGACCTCTAACTAAACAAAACATCAGACGAAACAATTGAACTTTTTCTCTCTGTCATCTAAGACTATCTATCCCTCACCAGCAGCATCCTCCAGCTCCTTGAATTCACTCTTGCTATCCGCATCGGA
This sequence comes from Carapus acus, assembly GCA_900312935.1. Classification (NCBI taxonomy): domain Eukaryota; kingdom Metazoa; phylum Chordata; class Actinopteri; order Ophidiiformes; family Carapidae; genus Carapus; species Carapus acus. The sequence continues at coordinate 29,749 of OMPJ01015953.1, read as the reverse complement.
GTCGCTCACACCCACACTCAGTGCATCCCACGGTGCAATCTCTCATTCACAGAGTAAACGTACTTGATGATTCTAGTCGGACTTCGGGCATGATCACCATCGAGGAGCCACTCGGTGTATTTTTTACGCAAATTATCCTTGAATGGCTCGTTGACGACCAGATCCAACAAATAAAGATGCGCCTCGATGTACGCCCATCTGAAATGATCACCAGTCTCCCATCATCTCGCATAGTGTTTATTTTATAGGATCGGTCAGGTGTTCGCGGTTTGCAGTAATGTACTCACACACTTGCCCGTCGATTTCTTAGAATCGGCCACTGTTTGCTGTTCCGCTGAGTGTTGGAGTTTTTGAGATGCTCTATCTTTAACATTGTTAAATGCCTTGGCAGCATTCACTGCAATAATCTTGAAGGTAGCATCATAACTTTGTCTGATTAGTTGTTCACTTGTACCAATGTTGAACCGCATTGCTATGGTATGTTGTTCCTCCGCCATTTGGCACCTGAGCTGTAACTCAGCACGGAAGTGAAGAGACGGGCAACAGAGAGCTGGGGCGGCGGGGGAATGGGGACAGAGAGACAGAGACAGACAGAGTGAGAGAGAGAAAGACAGAGAGAGACGTACTGTACATACAGTACATATGTATACATGTGTGTCTGTGTGTGTGACAGTGTGTATACATATAGATGAGATAAATGAGACAAAAGACTGGTTTAAACTATGTCCCATACTGCCAGTATGTTGGGGGCGGTTCTGTATCATACGGGCATAAATCAAAGGCAATTACGCTGATCGGTGGGTAAATGTGGTGCCACTGGGCAGCAGCAGTCAACACTGATTCAGCTGATAGGCGAAATTCCCTTGCGTTATCGCGTTTGCCACCACTCCTGCGCTGATCTGTTTACGAAATCACATAAAATGCCAAAATGGGGTTGGCGCCGTAACACAGTCAGGCCGTATAACACCGTAATCAGTTTTTACTGTGAGCCATAAACTTATACTGCTGCTGGCAAAGCCAAAGTGCCAAAGCAGCACTCTTTTAAAGGACGCTCTTCTCTGCCTGGTGAGGAGCAGAAGACGGTGGCGGG
>OMPJ01015953.1:15521-28639 GCA_900312935.1 Carapus acus | reverse complement strand
CAGCATGGGTGGGAAAACAGATGACACACGCTATTAACCGTCAGTCCAATTCTTACACTGCAAACAAGTGACTAAATTGCGCTAGGACATCGATGGATCACTGCTGTAAACATAAAATTACTTTGTAAAAAATCATTACCGCGGGAGGTGTTTGGTGCTCTTTAACGGGGAGGGGTCATTTTCTGGCCCGACGGTGCCCCGTGACGTGCGCTACAGAAAATGTCAGAACAGGTTTTTTCGTTTTGTTGGGTGTGTCCCTGCAATCAAGCTCAGCCTATAAATGCCTACCAACAGCATCTGGGGTGGCCAAGTGTAGAGTTGATCGTCACCTACCTCTCAAGGTAGTGACTTGAATTTCAGGCCACCTGAAGAGCAATGGTCAAGCGTCCTTCAGCAAAGCAATGTAGCTGCAATGCAGCTCAGGGCACTGGGAGCTATGACCACTGCATCGCAGTCTGGTTCAGCTAAATGTTGCAATAACATTTCCGTTAAAGGACTCAATAACAGACCCGCGGACTCAAAGCCTTGAAATCACATCTTTGTTGCGTATTCTACCTCAATCGATTCATCTTGTGTTCATCCTTTCCTCACCCCCTGGATCGATAATCGTATCCCCCAAGGACACAGTAGTATTTCTGATTCTGATCTCTAAGAATAATACTTACGCATTGTAATTCTAGGAAAAGGAACATGCAACATTGAAAAACAAGGAGAATGTACATAAGATAAGCGCATTATAAACTCTCATCTGCTTGTATTTTGACTGCACAATGAACAGTTTCTCAAGGCAAATGTAGTCACGAAAGAGGATATGAAATGTTAAAAATCCTTTCAGGATGAATTATAATTCATCAATTCCACACAAAAGCTGAACTTTCCTTGCCATTCACAGCCTCAAAATTTAATGTAAAACCAGACTTCTGTGTCTACTTATCATGCAAAGGCTGGACTATTAGCCACGGCTGCGAGTGTGTGCCTGTGTACAATATACGCATGTGTGAGTGAATATGTGTGTCTGTAGCTCTGTAATTACAAGACGTGGGCGAGGAATTTCCCAGCAGAGCAAATCATTGTCTCATTTCATCACAACAATATCTTCCTAGTGAAACTCTTCAATACACAGCGCAGACTGGACTAAAATGCTTATGCATGCACCTCTTACTGTGCACGAGGGCAAACACACACAGGCACACAGACGCACTCACATACTCACACAGACATGCACACAAACAAACAACACCACCCACACATTAGCACTCTTTTGACTGTCAGTACTCTTGTCCGAAGAATGCAAAGTCATTGGTTGTTCGCGTCTTTATTCATTCGTTTTTCTCGACCCACTTGGTTCTCGCCAGGACACACAGACAGACACGCACAAAATACATAAGCACATTCACATGTCAGTCCATCAACTCAGTCCACGTTTTGCGCGTGTTTGTGGGTGATGCGACCTTGTACAGTGGTGAAGTACAGAAAAAAGCGCAGAGGAAAACTACAGCACTTCGACTGATAAAATCCAATACGTCAGAAGATTATGAAGGGGAAATGTCAAAGCGTTTGATCATGGCTGGTTTTCGGCCACTGACACCCTCTCCTCCGCCCACAAATAGGTTGGCGATCGGCCAAAGAGGAGGGGCAAATAGACTGGAGGTGTAAGATCATTGTGGCCGGAACTTTTCAGCTCGCAGTCGGAGAAAATTGATTGAGGAGGAGAAGAAAGAAAAGTCAAAATTCAGTCAAAATCAGTTCCCACTTGGCATGCCTCTGCTTGGCATTCAGTGTTGCTGCAGATGGATTGCGCGTAAGCCGTGGTAACTGATGGACGCGCTCCTGTCCAAGTGGGAGGCGCCGCAGTTAAGCTATGCTGAGCCTCGGCTGCGAGTGGAGCTTTCGCCCCAGGGAAGAAAAGTCTAAAGTTCACCCGGAATTCGGTATCCGATCAATCTTCAGTTCAACTTATAGTAGAATTCATGGGAATGCAGAGGATGGAGACTTTAAGGATGAACATGAATATAGCTACAAATTGCTTCTGTATTGCTGACACTCATGCCAGTATGAGAGTGGATGGATTGACTGATTGATTGATTACTGGTTGGCCAGGAAATAGTCTTTTTGACGCAGGGAGGCAGATAGATGCATATTGGGAGTGCTGCAAATAAGATTTATTGCTCTGAATATCGTTACTAGATACACCTTTTGTTTACGTGCCTCATATCCTCATTTTGATGAATACATCCTGGTCTGTGTGTCCATGCGGGAGTGAATGCAGGAATCTCTGTCTCTATTTCTTTCACTCACCTTATCACTCTCACACATGGTCACTCTCTACAGGGCCTGCAGGAATCCTTGGCAGAGCATCAGGGTGAGGTGGACTACATGACTTCAACAGTGGAGCAAGTCTTTCAGAAAGCTCCGCCAGAAATCAGCCAAAGGTACGATGACAATTGCAAACGGAGCAGACCCCAACCTAAATGTGAAAGTCATGGCTTTCTGTATTCCTGTAGGTATCGCATAGAGATGGAGGGCATCATGGCGCGCTGGAGACGACTTGGCACAACACTGACGGATAACATCAACAAAATCCAGGAGCTCATGGCCAAATTGCTACAGTTTGAGGTAAAACAAATGAGAGCGAGGTGTGAAGGATGAAGAATATTGGTAAATTGACGTTGCTGACCAGTGCCATGGTGGCCTCATTTCGCTCCTCTAGAATGATGTGAAGACATTAAAGAAGTGGATGGCGGATGTAGATGTCTTCCTGAACGAGGAATGGCCTGCGCTTGGCGACTCTGAAGCTTTGGAGAAACAATTAGAGCAATGCACGGTAAGAGAACACATGGAACTTCCTTAAATCCGGCGAGCCAACGTAGCCTCAAGCTTGCTGAATGAATCGTCTTTGCAGTTATGGTGACTTTAAGGTGCAAAAACACCAAATTGTCTTTGTACTGGAGCACTGGGTTGGGAATACAGCGGTGCCTTGAAGTACGAGTTTAATTCGTTCTGCCACAGCGGGGCAGTTTCGCGAGAAGCGCAAAAGTCATACAGACATGAGGGGAAGGGTTAAGCGCCGAAGAAGACACTCCCTCGTCATGGACAATAAATGAAGAAATGCCTATTATGCAGCTTTTTAAGGTAAAGGTGATTGATCTGGCCATCAAAGAGGGTAACAGGGCGGCAGCAGGAAGAATTAAGTCAATCTAAAAACACGACAAAGGCTTTCAGAGGACATAAAAGCCGATGGGTATTGTGTTGGTGTTGTGTTTTATTTTGTAACCAGCCATGTTACTGTTTTGTTGGTGTTGTTTTGATATTGCACTGCTGATTTTCAGGCACCGTTTGAAAACAAAGCATGTCTTAAATTAAAACTTAGAGTAGAGAATCTTGTGTGTACCGCCTTTCTGTGTAAGTATGTCATTACCTGAATATACGCTGCAGGTTTGTGTCTTGAAACCTGCGATTTCAATAGCTCGTAACTTGGATATCTGCTTTTATCTCAAACTAAAATATGGACTGAGAGACTGCTTGTATCTCAAAAAGTCAGTGTGTTTGGTTTCTTGTATGTCAAGGTACCACTGTATTAGAGCTTGTTCAGAAGGACTCGGAGGGAGTCGGCAGACAAAACGTCTCTGTCTGCCTCGTTTTTCTGGTTGTGATGAGGACTACGCAGTTTGTGATGAAAGGCAGAGAGGCTGGACAGAGCAGATGAAAGCAAACTGGGGCTGGGCCGCGAATGGCCCCCAGAGAATTCTCAAAGTATCCGTCAGAGATCATAAAAGTGCCTACGAGCTTATAAAATGTCCCCTCAAGGAAACAGGGAGGAAATTGAAAATGGGCACAACACGTCGTATATACCATCCGATAAATGTCTTTTTCAGGATTGTCAGGGCAAAAAAAAAAAAAAAAAGTAAACCGCTCTATGAATGATGAGAACTACTGAGGGTGGTTTGTCAACCGCTTTAGTGCCTTTACTGTAGAATTAAGTGCTTTAGATTTGTATGACAAATGATACATGACATGCAAAAGCGGAGCCAAACGCAGATGCAGAAATCCTACAGATTATTGAAGAGAGATGAAAATTGTGACCTCTGTATTTTTGTTGGTTTCAACGTAGCTACAACATAAGATACCTAAACAATGATTTGTGCCGGACCAGAAAGTATAAACACCTTGTCATCGCCCACTGTCAGCAGCTGGGTCCGTCAGACCTTTTTAATGTTTACAAACAATAATTTTGGTGTGAGGAAAACACACCAAATGCATAAAAGCCAATCTTTTTGTGGATCAGGAAGCCTAATTGGTAATCCACTGTATATGTGGTGTGCTGAATTATGGGCAGAATTATCCAAGCGAGCTGAGATATTTGAGAGAATAATAGGGGATCTGTATCTTCTATCATATTGTCCAGGCCCTGGTGAATGACATCCACACCATCCAGCCCAGTGTGAACGGCATCAACGAGGTAGGCCTCTACCTAAAAAAGGAGGCGGAGCCACCAATGGCTGCCCACATCCAGAAGGAGTTAGACGACCTCAACGCCCAGTGGGAGAACGTCTGCAAGCAGGTGCGTTTCTCGAAGAAATGTGTTTTACCTGGCCGCTGATGTTTCCTATACATCGAGACGTGTGCATGATTGTGGTGTGTGTGTTCCTGTTCTTCCAAGGCTTACGCCAAGAAGTCAGCTCTAAAAGGCGGCCTGGATAAGACCATGGCTTTGAGGAAGGAGATGCAGGAAATGCAGGAGTGGATCAATCAGGCTGAAGAAGACTACCTGGAGAGAGACTTCACCTACAAGACACCTGAGGAGCTGCGTAAGGCAGTGGAGGAGCTGAAAGTGAGTCAGAGAGTGTATGTGTGAGTGTTTGTGTGCGTACCCACCTGCCAGCGCCCGAGAGAAAACAACGCAGTGTCAGATCTGTTTGACAAATGCGACACAGTCATCCCGCTGATATCCCTCAATCTGCCGTTGTTTCCATATCTCCCGCTCATGCTCATCATCCCTCACTGCTGGCAAATCCTGCCAATAACACTCTCTCTTTCACTCCCTCGTGGCCCACCCTGCTTAGCACCCCCAATCCAACCCACTTCTTCCTCTGTGTGCCCGACATCACAGTCTCTCTTCCTCGCTTTGTGACGGCTCTCATTGCTTAGGCAATACCACCGCGTCCCGCTCTCGCCTGCCTCCTCCACTCCAAACACAAAGGCAGTCACAGACAAAACAAAGTTCGCTCCAAAGTTGGGCTGAAAATTAAAGATTGATTTCTCCCTCTCCGCCCACCCCCTCATTTGTCCTCTGCTCAAAGAAAATGCCATTCGCTATCCCTCCTCTCGCTGGCGTGTTCTCGTAATCCCTCCCTCGCCTTGGCAAGTACGAGCCATACTCCCTGGCTCATCGATTGCTTCACATTGCCCCACTTGCTCCCTCCCTCTGTCTTCCCTTGTGCGGGCTCGGCTTTGTCGACATGGGACGCATCGACTCATTTTGTCCACCCGCTGCCCGTAAGCCGTCCTGGCCCTTTCACTTGCCTTTCACCTGACCACCCGGGCCTTAGAATCACGAGCATGCTATTACAGTGTTATTTTTGTTGTACAATCAGCAACAGTAAACAACTTGAACGCTCAATTTTACCGTACATCATCCTGTTGAGGGAGAGGTACCGGTTTAATGTTGTGGAATAAACCAGGGCCATTTTCATCTCCAAGCTGTTGGCTAGCCAGTGAAACACTTTGCAATTGTTTGACACCGCCACACACTCCAATTTACCTGTGTGTGCTTGTATGAGACGTGCTCGGCAGAGTGTGTTTATTGTCTACGAAATGGAGGCACAATAAGACCTGAAGGGTGCCACTATGTTTGGGTAAAAAAAATCGTGTTGTTGTTGTTTCCACTTTTTCCATCCCCATATTAGTGCATTATGCAGAGCCACACTCGGTTCTAAACATAAATTCACTTTGACATTTAAAGGTTTCAAAATAGGACTATTCAAAGCAAACATGTGAATTTCCCTCAATTGTCTGGGTATTTGCTAAGGAGATATTCATGTTTGTGTGAGCAATGAGAGTATGGTTGGGTTCTGGAATTGGACTCTCGTAATCCTTCAACAATTCCAAACAAGTCCCACAGCCTTGGTGAGAGGTGTGTTTCCTCAGTAAATTGTAAGAACATTCAAGTTTGTGAAACACTTTCCTTCCTTTCTCTCTCTCACCTCCCTAAACTGACTAGAGGGCCCAGGAAGAGGTCCATTCCAAGGAGTTGAAGGTGAAACTCCTCACCGACAGCGTCAACAGTTTCATCGCCAAGGCCCCGCCAACGGCCCATGATGCCTTGCGTTCAGAATTGGATGTGCTTACAGCCAATTACCAGCGACTGTGTAGCCGCCTCGACGGCAAATGCAAAACTCTGGAGGTAAGATTTGGATTTTAATTGTAGCACAAGAGGAGGAAGTATGCCAAAACGAAAATTTGTCTCGTGTGTGTGTTTTCAGAACTGTGCTGACCTGTTAAGGGGGCTGGTCATGCACAAAGCAGCGCAATGTCCTTGTGAAAGTGTAATATTGCAGGCTAACCTTCACTCTGTAACTTCTTTGTGTGCTTTGCAGGAAGTGTGGGCGTGCTGGTGTGAGCTGTTGTCGTACCTGGAGCAAGAGAACGCCTTCCTTGACCAGCTGGAGCAGAAGCTTGATGAGACAGAAAACCTCCAAGGAACAGCCGAGGAGATGCAGAAGGAGCTGGATGTGAGATGGCAATCGATGAATACCACCTTCAATCACGCAAGAGGAAGTAGCATTACACTGGCGGTTTGAGATCGCCGTCAACTTAAAGTGTGTGTGCGTCTGGGGTGACAGGCACTGGATTCTCTTTTGCGCCACCCGGAGGACAACAGGAACCAAATTCGCGAGCTTGCCCAGACGCTAATGGATGGCGGCGTCCTGGATGAGCTGATCCAACAAAAACTAGACGCGTTCAACACGCGATGGGATGAACTTATGGCACGGGTAGGTGGCGTGAATATGGACACACACACACAAACACAAACACAGTCTTACCCACAGTAGAGATGAACATTTCATGTGATGTTATTGCAGCTGCTATTGAATCTTAATCATCAGATGTCATTGAACTGCACCACAGTCTTGACACTGCCTGCTCCGTGTTTGCTGCTTTTTTGTTTTTATTCTCAGTATTGGTTTTAGATGTTTTTAAAACCTTGCTGCCAAAAGATATAGTGTGATTGTATAGCAGTGCACAGTGAAAATAAGACCATCTTTAAACTTTACTTTTGTTGTCTCGTCTTCCTCTGCGTCCTCCACCTCTCTCTACCTCCCTGCCCTTCGTCCAAGGACATACCTTACTCTTCCTCCTCTACATGCTTGTGCTCCTCTGCCCCTTCCTCTCCTCTTTTTGTCAACTAAGTTTTGCTGCCTGCCTCTCTGTGTTAACCTTCACCTCCCAAACACACACACACGTGCTTTTACAGAGACACATTCATCCTGTCCTCACAGCACTTCCTCTTCCTCTTCCCCTCGGACATCAGGGGCCATCATCAATGACAGCAGTATGAGACAAATAACACTCACAAACTCAGTGTCACTGTCACACACACACACGCGCACGCACACACAATGCCTGCTGGCTTGACTTCTGTTGCAATAGAACCAGATTAATGTCCTCATGCAGCCTGATAAGCCTCCCATTGTTTGTGTTTACATCACACACATTCTGTGTGTGTGTGTGTGTCCTTTTGTGTAGTTTTCTGAGGAGTAGCTGCATGTCTTCTATCATTTCTTTTGTTCATGTGTGTGTGCCGGCATTTAAGTGTGCACATGGGTGTGTGTCTGTGAGGTGAAATCAACAGACTTTGTTTGTCACACAGAAAGTGGCGAAGCTGCTGGAGCTGAGGGACTGGACGTGGGGGATTATGGGTACTTTTCGGGAAAAACAGATGGAGGAATGAAAACGCACCAGGAGCAAAATATTTCTCTTTCCTTTTGATGGTTTTATGGCTTCACCCTACCTGAAGAGGAAATTCCGATGGGCCTCGCCTTCATTTCCACAGTTTTTAGCTTTTTAAAAATGTATTGCATCTCCGTCCGGATCCTTGATGGGGTTGTATTTGCGGTTATGGGGCGAGCGTTACATCGACGAGGGCACTTTATAGGTGGAAAGGGTTGGCGGTTATCTCAATCACAAACCTCATAGGCCCCTGGCATCATCGCCATCAGATAGAGGCGCAGCAGCCTTGTTATGATATCAGCATTCGGCGTTGACATTTATAGAGAATCAATCCACTGGAGACGAGGTGGAGACGAGAACTCCCCACGCTGTTAGAGAAATTCTCAGCTGCTTGTAGATGGAATGAGATGGACTCCACACGGGGCGGGAACATAGAGGTAAATTAAAACGTTCCATCACATAGCGCCGCCTGGAAAGCTCTGACCACTGCTGATTAATGACACTGCATTAAAAGCAGAGAATTATCCCTTATTGTTCTTTTTTGTCAAAAATTTAACAAATGAACTTTGTAATTCTTGCTTGAGGCTGTCTGGCAAGCATCCACGTTGCTACAGGGGTGCAAGCCCTTTCCCTTACTGGGCACTTAACCCCCCATACACTAATAAAGCCTTAATCTGCTGATAGCCAATACATAAAGTTATTAAGCGATTTCCACGCTGCTAAGCGATAACGATTGTGTTCTCTGAGGAATTTAATTGCCTCAAAGTCGGAAAGAGAATGAAAAACAGCATTTAGATCATAATAGGATGTTAAAACTTTAAATGATTTTCACGCGGAAAAGCAATAAAGGAAGTCCTCAGTGGGAGCTAACAACTTTAATTTAATGGACACTTAATGCTCCCAGAGTGACCGTGCCCAACACCCAGCATTCTCTGGAAGGAGCTGGGATTTCAATTCCAGCCCCAGTGCGATCCTGTACGGACTCTCCCCAGCGATGACGAGCTGTTTTCACACCCGCTAAGAACAAATGGGGACTCTCCTCGCTAATCAAAAACATGCTCAGGAACTGCATATGCAGGTACCGCAGAGAGAAGCCGGCCTCATCCGGCAGATTCTGTGCATCTTGCAGCTTGTGCTATCACTCTGCTGTTTGAGAATCGCAGGGACCACAATGCCACACAAGTGAACGCTCAGTTAAGTTAACTCAGTATCTGTAGGAGGGCTGTAGTGTTAACGCTGTTTTCACTGGGCACCATGACTTTGTTTTATTAACCTGCTGTTTATTTGGAGTCATCTCTCACTTTAAACTACGCATTCATCTTATCTGTGCGTTATTGGGTTATCAGGCCGTCACTACATGCTGCAGGCCACCCTGGTATCAGATAGCTTTTGTGATTTTGACCAGGGAGTGGACAGAGCAAGCATGCGGCATTTGCTTTATTTGGCTGGTTGGAGCGTGTCTAAACCATTCTCTGTTTGCACTCGTCATTTTCCGATTTGGGGAATAGAAGCTGGATACAGCCCGAGACTGTGAGTGTGCCACCGGGTGCCTGCAAAAACCAAATTTACCTGCTGTGTCTCACTTGGATTGTTCTACAGAAATTGACTGACTCACTAAATTAAGATAGATGAATGAGAACTTTCACAGCAAAGCTTTAACACCCCTCTTTTTATATTCAAGCGAGACAGTTCTGTTGCAATCTTGTATTATCGATGTCCCAATTTTGATCCGATGCGCCGACATGAATCCTGCGTGTGCTGAAATGTCGTCTGACATCTGTGTGCAGGATTTGGGATCGAAAGATTCCAATCGCCAGGAGCATTTCCAGCACCGCACCGCTAAGCAAATAGTCAGCTCTCATGTGCTTGTTTGTGTGTGTTTGTGTGAGAGACGATGAGAGAACGATCACTAATAAGGGAACTGCGTGTAATGAGAATTTGTGTTCGATTGCCACAAAAATGTTGCACTTCGCCGCGGGGAAGGTTGTTCTCAATGTTTGTGTAAATATTTCAGATGCACTTGAGGACTCATTTCAGACAAGATACACTAAAGGATGGAGGAAGAGTGTTAAGAGTACAAGACGACCCGTGTGTGTGCATGTGCGCATAATGGGGGTTTATATGAGCTCAGAGCTATACATAGAGCTATTATCCTACTCTATGGGATTAGTGGACTCACCTGTAACCACAAACACTCACTCTATCTTCCCCTCAGTCTCTCTCTCCTCACTCACACACGCCCCCTCACATACACGCAGACACTGCTTTATGATGTCACAGTCTGGTTAATCTTGCTGGTAATCGCCACGGGGCAGGGGCAGAGAAAGGGAAAGGGTGGAGGTAGGGAGAGTAGGGAGAGGTGACTTCAGTCCTCGAGAGGCGCCTGAGCGGTGACCGCTCGGCCGGCGTCACCGGCGGTAACGGCAGCGTCTATGCACGGCACGTCCAGGCGACATGAGAAATCAAGCACGACATCTATCCCCGAGGATGGCCCGCACTGAAGCCAGCGTGCGTGCGTGTGTGTGTGTGTTTCAGCTTAGAGTTTTTAAGAGTTCACTGTGTCCAAGCGAGGACCAGGCCACGTCCATAAAGCTAAGTCCAGTCTCCAGTGGAAAGTTCTGTTTTGATGTCTATGGATGGTTCCTCAGGCACTACGACGGCAGAAGGAGCTAGAGGAGAACGTGCGGTGGGCTCAGGAGAACGACAAGACGCTGCAGCTGATCCAGGAGTCGCTCGCCAACACTGACCGCCACCTTACATCCTATTTGGCCGACCATATCGACGCCCAGCAGATACCACAGGAGGCTCAGGTAACACGCCTGATGCCCCCATGTGTGAATGTTTGTCTATATGTGTGTGTGTTCGTGTCAGTGGAAAAATAAGAGAACCTCAGTAGCGGACAACAGCCCGAAATTGCTTTGGAAACGGAAGGGACACACACAAACACACATGCAGACAAAAACTCCCCATCCCTGTGTCCCTCTATCGTATTGTGTCTGGTCCCAAATGTCCATGTTCCCTTAATTATGCACACATGCACATCTGTCTTCATTCTGTCGTCCGTCCTCGCCTACTCTGTTGTTCATTTAACACATGCAAAACAACAAATTTACTCGCTGAGCTGATCACGAGGCGGTAGCCAATCAGGATGGAAATCAGTGTGAAACTACCAAAAAAATTGTGTGTCAGGGAGAGGGAGTCTGGGCAAGCTCACACTCGCCGCACACACACACACACACACACAAATTGAAGCGAACAATGATTGGATTAGAGTGGTGATGAGAAACGCTGATTACTGGACTCTCCTAATCTTTAAAAAAGGGTGTAGGGATGAGACAAAACTTAAAAAATACACCCTTCATTCTACTTGATGTCTACTGCCGCCCTGTGGTTAATAGATGGAGGTGCAATGTCGATATCGGCCGTCATTGATGACGGAGCTTCGATCTGACAGAGTGTTCGTGTATTTGTGTGTGAAATAGAAAATTCAGTCAGAGCTGAGTGGCCATGAAACAACCCTGGAGGACATGAAGAAGAAAGTCCAGGAGAAGGATCCCTCCCACAGGATGTTGGGACAGATAGACCTCACCCAGGTACACATTAGCATACACACAGGAGGTGAACGCGGGGTCAGGTGACCTCACACACTCTCACACAGATGCCTGTTTTGCAGAAAAAACTTGCAGACGTATGGGCAAAGTTCCGGCTCTTCCAGAAGCCAGCAAACTTTGATGCCCGGCTGGCCGAGTGCGAGCGCACCCTGGCTGGGGTCAAAAGCCAAGTGGGGGTGCTGGACATCCGCAGCGTGGAGCAGGACGTGGTGCAGTCGCAGCTGGAGCAGTGCATGGTAGGTACACAGAGTATTGTCGGGATGTGAGGGAGGGAGAGCTGACGCAGTTTGCTTCCTCCCGCCCGATAGAAACTGTATAAGGTGCTGAGCGAGGTGAAAGGTGAGGTGGAGACAGTGATCAAGACAGGGAGACAGGTCGTCCAGAGGCAGCAGACGGAGAATCCCAAGGAACTGGACGAGCGGGTAACCGCCCTGAAGCTGCTATACAACCAGCTGGGATCGCAGGTTTGGACACAGACACACACATACACACATAAATATACTGTACAGCACGCACACACAAACACACAACCACCCAGAAATGATGAAAAAGGCAGATGGTTAGGTTGGAGGTCTCTGTGATGTCATCACAGGTGACTGAGAGCAAGCTGGAGCTGGAGAAGAGTCTGAAGTTGTCCCGGAAGCTACGGAAGGAACTGAACGGGTTGACAGAGTGGCTCGCCGCCACTGACACCGAGCTCACCAGGCGCTCTGCCGTGGACGGCATGCCCAGCGACCTGGAGGCTGAGGTGGAGTGGGCGCAGGTATGGTAACACACACACACTCACTCGCTCACACACACACACACACAAACGCTGCGGGATTCCTGAATCTGTGATACCCTATGTCTCTACCCCATCCCAGTCGGTCCACGCAGAGACGGAGAGACGGCAGCCGCAGCTGCAGGCGGTGGTGGATCTGGCCGAGGCCCTGAAGGCTGTGCTGAGGGGTCATGGTGGTCTGGTGGACGACAAGGTCAGCCTGCTGCGCTGCAACTGGATCGCTGTGACGTCCCGGGCGGAGGAGTGGCTCAACCTGCTGCTGGTGAGAGAGGGAGGGAGGACGAATGACAGGCTACTTCTCTCGATCCTCTCCGCTGATCTGCTCTATGTTTCTCACTCTCCATCATTTTCATCATGTCTCCATCTCTCCTTCTCCCTCGCTCTCTTGCATTCTTTCTCTCCATCGCTTTACCCACCCTCTGCTTTTTTCCCTCTCCCTCTCTTGTCTCTCTCTTACTACCTCTCTCCTTCCCTATGGCCCAACCCTCTCCTACCTCCTCTTCTCTCCTCTCTTCACCTCTCTTATCCTCTTGCTCAACCTCTCCCAGGACTACCAGCGACAGATGCAGAAGTTAGATGGAGAGATGGAGGAAGTGAACCAGTGGATCGATGGAGCGGAGCAGAAGATGGATGACATTGACAGTCAGGGACCCAACGACGCCACACTGAAGGTGTTAGCGCTTGTTCCTCAACATCTCCCACACAGCTGTGGACCATCCCCACTGGTCTTAATGCCTGTGTGTGTGTGTGTGTGTGTGTGTGTGTGTGTGCGTTTG
>OMPJ01015953.1:0-15241 GCA_900312935.1 Carapus acus | reverse complement strand
GACAAGGTCAGCCTGCTGCGCTGCAACTGGATCGCTGTGACGTCCCGGGCGGAGGAGTGGCTCAACCTGCTGCTGGTGAGAGAGGGAGGGAGGACGAATGACAGGCTACTTCTCTCGATCCTCTCCGCTGATCTGCTCTATGTTTCTCACTCTCCATCATTTTCATCATGTCTCCATCTCTCGCTGTCTCTCGCTCTCTTGCATTCTTTCTCTACATCGCTTTACCCACCCTCTGCTTTTTCCCTCTACCTCTCTTATCCTCTTGCTCACCCTCTCCCAGGACTACCAGCGACAGATGCAGAAGTTAGATGGAGAGATGGAGGAAGTGAACCAGTGGATCGATGGAGCGGAGCAGAAGATGGATGACATTGACAGTCAGGGACCCAACGACGCCACACTGAAGGTGTTAGCGCTTGTTCCTCAACATCTCCCACACAGCTGTGGACCATCCCCACTGGTCTTAATGCCTGTGTGTGTGTGTGTGTGTGTATGTGTGTGTGCGTGCGTTTGTGCACGTGCGCATGTGTCTTCATCTGCATCAGGTCTTGCGAGCCGAGCAGGAGTTGACGAAGGGAAAGATGGAGGAAGTGAATAGTCTCGCCCAGGAACTCATGTCCACCCGAGGGGAGAACTGCCAGGCCCAGGTGGGACCCAAAGTGGATCAGCTCAACCAGCGGTTTGACAACATCGCTCAGCGCATCGCCAGTGGACTGGTAAGAAATAGAAAGAAGTAGAAATAGTCACCATGAGTGCTCCATTTTATTGATTCAATTTCAAGTGACGAAGCACCACACACTCAGAGAACCTGCATTGTTTGGACTTAAGAGTGTATGACTGAGAGTCCTGACTTTGCAGGGGATTGGTATCGACCCCTCTACACACCCAAATGTAATTATAGAGTGCTTTTCATGGCAGGCAAATTTTGATTTAAATCTCTGGAAAAACAAATACCAAGGGGATCAAGATTATTATCATTGTTGTGACTTTGTGCAAACATTCAGCAAAGAAACCCATGCTCTTTGACACCAATCATCGCGTGTGTGTGCGTGCGTGCGTGTGCGTGTGTGTGTGTGAAGACGGCAGCGTCAGCCAAAGAGTTGGAGCAGTACCACAGCGAAGCGCAAATCTGGCTTGAGCTCCTGGATGAGGAAGTCAAGCAGGGAGAAAACCTGAAAGAGGAGGACTTCCAGGAAGACAAGGTCTTACACACACGTGCACACACATACACACACAACACAGACTTAACGCTGCACCCTGCCCTGCGTGCGTGTAGGATTGCGAGGAAGGAGCAGTGAAGGAGTTGTTGTTACGTGGAGAGAATCTGCAGAAGAGAGCCCCGGACCAGGACAAGCGAGAACAAATCAGGCTGAAGCAGAACCAGCTCAACAGCAAGTACAACACCGTGAAGGTAACACACACAGACACGCACAGTGCGCGTGATGATGTCTCTATGCATGTGTGTGAGTATGAGCACATCTCTGTATGTGTGCGCGTAGGACCTGCGTCTCCTGAGAAACAGGAAAGCCCTCGCCATCGCCCCCCAGTGGTACCAGTACAGGAGGAAGTCCCACGACCTGCTGGCGTGGTTGGACGACATCCAGCGCAGTGTGGAACAACTGCCCGACCCACCAGAGGGAGAGAGGGTCAAGGTGACACGCACACGCACACACACACACACACACACCTCCCTTCCTCCAACTTGCCATCTCTCTCCATCTCTCTCACATTTTTGCTCTTTTAATTTGCTTCTGGGATCTGCTGTTCCACATTCTTCCACATTTGTCTTGCACTATTCTGTCAGTACTTACCAAACTCAAGTTTTGACTGCAGGACAAACAGAACGATCTTACTTCAAAGTATGCACCTCTCCTCTTTGCTCCGTATCATTACCCCTTTCTCCACATTCGGCCCTGCTGCTTCGGCAAAGAAGAGGAGTAATTCATCCAAAAAATCTAATTCATTTTATGTCTGATTCTATCTGAAGTCGTGCTTTTTTGCTTTTTAATGAATTTGAGAGGAGAACGTTTGGATTACTTTGATTCGAATGTGAGTCTCTGCGTGTGTTTGTGCTATATGTGTGTTTGTGGTGATGTGATTTTTACCGTCAATCTGTCATAAGCCCTCATAGATATCGATCAGGACAAACCTGGGAGGCGCTACAGATGTCTCCAACTGCTGTGATCTCATTCCATTCCTCTGATGTTCTTTGTGTGTGTGTGTTTGGTGGTATGTGCCGCTGTGTGTGTGTGTATGTGTGTTTGTCTTCTTCCTGCAGACGATCACTATGACATTTCGCTAAGCAGATGTCTCACTTGCTGCCGCCTCACGCGTCATTGCCGCAAACGGAATCGCTGAAATTCCTGGCTGCATTGTCCGTCTTCCTATCCATCACTCTCTCTGTCCATCTGTCTCTCAGTCCATTCAGTCAGTCAGTCTGTCTCTGTGTCTCTCCTCGCTTCTTTTTACAAGTCCCGACATATCCGGCACAAAGCGAAATGTATATCTTCCTGATGTAAATAAAGTTTTGTGATTTCTTTATGTGCAGTGACTTAATGAAGGTTTATCAATGAACGCACAATTTTAACACACAAATTCCCGCTGTGTGCATATGAATCTGTACCATTCTTATCAATACGTTGTGTCCACAGTCGACTGTTATTGTTTTTTTCTTTTACCTCCTCTGTCTATGTTTGTGTGTGTATGTACACATGCCTCTCACCGAGCCGCGTGTAGCCAGTGACTCCCTGATTGATTCTGATTGATTTTGGTCTCGGTAGGAGATTGGCTCAGAGTTCGAGAAGAAGAAGGAGGAACTTAAGGAGGTGCAGGGCTTAGCCAATCAGCTTTCAGAAGCTGGAGCCGCCAATCTAGTGGAGCCACGTCAACTCCAGCTCAACACACGCTGGGTTGAGGTGGAGGGAAAGTTCATACCCTTCAAAAGACAAAGTGTGAGTTTCTCTAGGCCTGTTTTCTGTTTACACTAACAGCAATGAGACAAGTTCAGACTAACTCTCTTACACTGGGAGGTGCCCACTCGAAAAATAATGGAGAGTTTTGCAAATGCCAATTTTTCATTTATTCAGCGGCATTTTCAATTCAATTCAATTCAATTCAATTCAATTCATTTCAATTCAATTTAATTTAATTTGTATAGAGCCAAATCATAACAGGCATTTTACCACTTTTAGATGCATTTAACATTCAAACTGCTAAATGTGATCTTGTCACATTTAAATATAAACCTAATGTGTTTTGAATTAGGTTAAATTAAATTTTTTCAGAATTTCAATCAGCCACAGCTCACTGCCGGTACATGCACATGTGATGACAGCAGTCTGGGGCTTAGATGGGTCCTTTTTAAACTTAAAGGGGTTTGGCCGGTAAGCATATATTTTAAATGTTTAGATCTAATGTGAGAATAGGGGATTATCTCAAAATCAAATGTGCATTCATCAATCAACATCTGGTTTGATATTGAATACACAATATGATATGTGGCAAGACCATAATTGAATATTCAAACTAGCAACTTCTGTCTAAATGTGTTCAAATTCTGCTAAATAAATGAAAACGCTCCAGTTTTGAATTCCAAAGCTCACCAGCATTTTTACAAACTGCGCCACTTAGTGTCATCCTGATCAACTTTTCCTGTTTACTTATGCTACTATAAATGATACACACAGCTGTCCTCCAAGGTCCAATTCCTAATATGGAGGTAGCACATGCTGTTTAAATTGTGTTGCTCCACAATTTCAACCTTTTCAAAAAGCAATTCAAATTAAAGGGGACACATTTCTCCTTATTGCATTCACTTACACACTAGAGTGGTCTCAGTGACACTATTCACTTTGGGAGAAAACGTGTTTTCACTCACTGTGCACATTAGCACAAAATGAGAGCTAGAGTGTGTAAATGTGTACAATGTGTCCCCTTTAGTGGCAACATGAGCACCTCGTCCTTCACTAAATAGCAGCAATAGTCCAACATTTACTGAGAGAGTTTTTCGCTTTATGTTGCTGCATTTTTATTTCCATGTCTTAACATGCACATTAACCACTGCTCACGTGTCCTTAACTCATCGGATTTTCACTGTCCTGACTCCCTCACTGCATGCTTTGCCCCGCCACCATGCCAACCAATCATCCTCCACTCTTGCAGTTCCCAAATCACCCAGTGGATGATGATGTATGTATTTTAGTTTTGGTCCACTTTACATAAACACACACACCTGTCACAAATGTTGCTGCACATGGGCAGAATACACATCTTGGTGAAGTGGATCTGAGGTGTTGGGCCTGGAAGGGATGTTTTCATCTTAACTTGTCATATCCCGGCTTTCTCAGAGTTTGACAGTGACATGGGGAGTGGCCCAGGTGGTTATCGGGTGCTTTGTTTTGGAGCTCGATGAGGCTTGAGCTACAGCTCTTAGCGGAGGTGCAGGCCTTCCTCCTCATCACCCTCAGTGGCTTTAGACATAATCACACCACTTGACATCATACTCCTTTGTGGCTCTGCCTCACCTCCCCTCTACGTTCACACACAGGCATATAGGCACAGGTGTGTATTCTGTCCATTCAAAGATGGGGTGATGAGGTTTAGATCACAAGAATGGCAGGAATGCAACGCTGTGGGATATTGCAATGTCTCTCATAAGGTAAACAACCAGTGTATCAGCTGCCTGTAAACAGATTTTGGAGGATTAGTCTCAACACCCTAAGTCCCTCCTTTGCAACTGAGCCGAGCAGCACTGCAGATCGACATTGATTCTTTTCAAGCTGCCATAAAATGAAAATCCAAAGCCGAAGAAAGTCAAAATAGAGGAAGTCTCTGACCCCACAGGTGCCAAAGAACCTCTCAGTCCGTGCCATTCTCATGATCCGCAGTCCTCAAAAACCTGTCAAGGTGATGTGTAGGTTTCTCACAAATTAAATACAATACAATTTGTGTGAGCAGGTGTTTGTGTGTGTGTGTGTGTGTGTACGCAGGCAGTTGACTGAGGCAGTTAATGTGAATAACAACACCAACATGAGATATGTCACTCTCTAGTACCTCACTTTGGCAGCGTCTGTTAAATGCATTTGTGCTGTCTTGTGGATGTCACTAATTTTTATCATGACAGGCAAATTACAAAGGCCTGTTCATGCGAACAATGTACCCAATGTAATTTAATGTAGACAAAACTAAAAAGACACTCTCCTTTCATGTAAAATGAAGAAGTGCCACTCAGGTGCTCTTCATGGCAGTCAAATCTGAATCCAACAAGGACAGTTATTAATCACATCAGTGAAGATCAGCCAGGAATCACCAAATCTGAGAAGAATAATGAGACACTGAAACCACCTGCAGTAACCCAGTTGGCTCTCTGCTTGCAGCGCACACACACACACACACACACATAAACACACTGTAAATAAGAAGCAACGTAAGGAGATACACACCGCATTGCAAAGTCTCAATTTCACCCCAAGCTCTTTTTGGATTTGTGACAATGTTATGGCAGTCAATACTGCATTACCAATTGCACTTGTGTGTGTGTTTCTCCTAAATTGCTGTCACACGTTCAACTGTCGTGTCAGTTTGAACTAGAGCTTCTGAATACTTGTTTAGCGGCGATAATGAGGTCTCTATCAGGATGCTAAACAGGCAACCAGGTGTGTGATGTTTGTTATTACTTGATAAAAGTGCGTTAATAGGAAAATAAACACACGTAGCAGTGACTGAGGTGAACGGACTGTGGAAGGCGTAGCGGTGATTGGGTTGAGTCTGTGTTATACTGTGTTTCAGGGGTATTGAAAACTAATTCGGAAAAAAATACAGAAAGAATAAACATCAAATCCAGGAGGGAGCGAATCATAAGATTACAAATTAGTTCTCATGTGTGCTCATACAACAGCACCAAAGAAATAAAACCATGAGTGGATTACAGGAGATTTTTTGCTCCGCATTTTTATCTGTTTTCCACTGTGGATGATTCATCTAGTAATTTGGCAGGTTTTATTATTCACATAAAGATCATTGGCTCTCAGAAATAGTTTTACCTGGTTGCCTGGATTCATAAACTAACCCGCATGTCTGACATTCTCTGATCTCTCTCTCCTTTTCTCCCTTCTTTCTTCATGCTAAAGCAAGGTTTGCGACGTGTACTTGCGTTTTATGCCTCCTTTCACTTGTGAATGTATGTGCTTGTCCAGGATTACCTAACAGAGCTGCAAGTCCTGCTGCGTTCTGTGTCAGAGACAGACTTCAAGCTGAACTCCCCAGAGTACTGGCCGGCGGCCTATTATAACCTACCACAGCAAGACCACTGCCTTAAGGTCAGAACCACTTCACCGCACAGTTGAAATGAGTCAGATGTTTAGTTGGGCCGTCAGAAACTGTTTTATCTACCCACGACACACACAGGAGGTCAAGGCGAGCATTGATAAGCTGCTAGGCCCAGTGGAGGGAGCACTGGCCAAGAAAGAGGAGATCTTGATGTTGGCTCGGCCACTGGAGGGCAAGCGGATCCAGGAAAGCGCCGGGCTGCTCGGCACCAACTGGGACAAGCTGAACAAGCTCTACAGCGACCGGCTGAAGTAAGTCGGGAGAGGAGGGTGGGGATGTTGATGGGATGCTGTGGTGTTGTGGCATATATGAACATGTGTGTATGTCTCTGTAACCAAGACGCTGGGAGGACTGCAGCGCTAAGTGGCAGAAATTTGTAGCAGACCGCACGGCGCTGGAGGTGTGGCTGAATGAGGCAGAGAGCACGCTGAAACTGACCGAAACTGACCCGGCCACGCACAGACAGCACCTCAGGGTAAATTACACACACATACACACCAAAAATCCAGAACCAGCCAAGTGGAGCGCATCTCAATGTGAGCTTGACTGAGGAATAACCCTCGTTTTCCTCCCCTTCACTTGGCAGCAGTCCCCTTAAGCATGGTGCTGCAAAGCTTCATTCTGAGGCTTCTGCATTTCATTTTTTTCCTTCAGTGTCGCCCGGTCTATATTTGTGGAGATGTATGAGGAGGCCTGGAGCAGGATGAGACTCTGAAATGAATACACACACACACACACACACACACACACAGACACAGACACAGACACACACACGAGACTACCAAGAGAGCAAAACACACAAAGAGTAGTCATCTAGAGAGAGAATGGTTGCTATTTTGCTCTCTTGGTAGTCTCGTGTATGTGTGTGTGTGTGTGGTGGTGGTGGTGGTGGTGTGTGTGTGTGTGTGTGTGTAAGAAGTAGGTGTGTGTGTGTGTGTGTGTGTGTGTGTGTGTCTGTCTGTCCAGCGTCCCTTATTCGGAGGTAACAAGGTCTTGCTATCCACCTGCACACAGACAAGGCACATGCATCCAGCTGCAACTCATGTGCTAATACAGAGTGTGTGTGTGTGTGTGTGTGTGTGTGTGTGTGTGTGTGTGTGTGTGTGTGTGTGTGTGTGTGTGTGCGCTTTGTGATAGAAGGCCATCTGTTGCTTCAAACGACAAGCTGCTACCCCAACCTCACCAAGTCCCAATCCCTGAAAGTGCACATCCACATGCTCTCACACACATTCGAGTGCTCCCAGCACTTGTGAGGACAATGAGTTGCATAGAAATGTGCGTAACCACCTTTGTGTATTTGGATTTATGTGTGTGGACAGGACATGACAGAGGCAATACCACAGAAGGAGGCAGTGTTGGGCCGTGTGAACGTGTTGGGAGAGGAGATCAGTCAGCTGAGCACGCCCGACGATGCCACTCCACTCCGCACTCAGCTCAAAATGCTCAACGCGCGCTGGGCCGACATATGTCATCAGCTCAACGAACACAAAAGGAGGTGTGTGTCAGTGTATGCATGCTTGCAAGTATACCAATGTTGCCAAATATACCCAAAAAGCTCTGACTACCCAGATTTGTAGAAATCAGACGCATACATTGAACATTTGCACATTTCTGTCTCTTTTATCCGCCTCGCCCTGCCCTTGCTGCCAACCTCAAATAAACACACACACACACACACACCACCTGCTCACATTGTCCTGCAGGTCTACGGAGGCTCGGACAGCGGCCGCAGCACTGCAGGAAGACATGGGCTCGCTGTCGTCCTGGTTAGATAAGACGGAGGGCGTCCTCGCCATCCCCCTGCAGCCTGCGGAGCCACAGCACATCAAAGACACGCTGGACAAAGTTCAGGTACAACACTGCAATCATCCACGTCTCGACAAATGTGTGTGGTGCGTGGTTTTGTTTGTGTAATTCAGTTGTTTAAGGCGAGCAAAATGATATCCAGTTCCGCATTACATTCAGCTTTTAAGATAATGTGCTCGTGGTTGTGTGTGTGTGTGTGTGTGCGTGTGTGTGTGTCAGTGTGTGTGTGTCAGTGTGTGGGTTTGTGAGTGTAATTGAGATGTTTTCTATCATTTAATAGAGGGGGTATTATGAGATACTACAATGCATCATTGTTGAAACCCAACCTTTAAATGACTCCAGTGTGTGTGTGTGTGTGTGTGTGTGTGTGTGTGCGAGCGCGCGCATTTGTGTGGATGTGTATGCAAGTGGCTAATTTTGTGTCCTACAATTAGATGTTGTCATTATTTTCTCTGTCAGCCAGCATAACATTTTGCTTCTTTTTCGTCGGACTTCTTGTGTGTGTGTGTATGTGTGTGCGTGAATTTAGGGGTGTGTAGATGAGGTTCCTAGCAAGAGGGTCGTGGTGGAGGACATGAACTTAAAGCTGAAGCAGATGACACTCCCTGCCGACAAGCAGAAGGACATCCGGATCATCAACACTCGCTGGGCACAGGTCGCTTCATTTCTGCACTGGCATTTCTTGAGATGCGAACATTGGTTCAGAACAGACCTAGAACAGAACCATCGCTACCCTTGAAGGGCTGTGTCAGACTAGCTTAGTAAGTGTAGGCCAAATGGAGTGCATTGAGATCGAGGCTGAAAGTGCACATGGTTCCCCTCTAGGTCTGCAAGGGTCTGCCTGAGCGGCAACTTGAGCTGGAGGCTCTGCTGAAGGAGCTGGAGAACCTTCAGCGTCACCTGGACGATCTGTCCGCCTGGGCCTCCAGTACCCGGGCCACTCTGGAGCAGGAGGAGCCCCAGCCAAAGGTAATGCAGCCACACACACACACACACACACACACAAAGAGAGGAAGATGCTACAGTTTCTTTTGGAGTAACCAGGTTGGACAGGATTAAAAATGAGACTATCAGAGGAACAGTTAAAGTGGAGGGGTTTGGAGAGGAGGTCAGAGAAGTAAAAAAGATGCTTTGATCGTGCAGAGGAGAGATCGTGGACAGGAGATGTGTGCGCTGCCAGATTTATTCATGGATGTACCATATTTTACGGAGTATAAGACACACTTTTGGTGGGGGTGCAACTTACAACGTATGCAACGTATATGTGAAATTATAAACATATATAATTTTACATGCTCATCATTGTCACACTGACAACGGCGTAAGGGCACTCTAGACTTTAGACTTTAGAGATGACGGTAATTTCCAGCAACTTCAGTAATTCAAATTATGGTGCTCTATCTACCTCCGTAGTTGGTGGAGTTGTTCAGCAGCGACACAGACGATAACGAATTCAATGGATTTAGAAATTTGGCGTGAGACATAGTTTTTGGTAAATTTGTTATCTTATTTTTCATGCCTTAGTTATCTGAATAATTGTTAAGTTAACATACCAGACACGTATTCAGTTCCTTGTCTGTGCTTCATGTAGCTGAATAACCATCAAAGTGTTACATTAGTGTGCCGAACACCTATTCAGCCTTTCTCTATTCTGCTGTTATTATTGTAACCTGCCTTTCAAGATGAAATGGCTGTTCTTGGTCTCGGATTTTGTAAAAAAAAAAAAAAAATCCCCAAACAATGCAACTTCATGTTCGGTGCAACTTTTATATTTTTTTTCCCTCATTGTTATGCCTTTTTTGGCTAGTGCTACTTACACTCCTCAATGACTTGTAATCCGAAAAATACTTTAGTTATGGAGGATATAAGGGAAGTAGATGTTTCAGTTGATGATTAGAGGGACAGAAGTATGAGGAGAAGGGTGATCTGCTATGGCGCCAAAAAAAGTGCAATCATGTAAAGATTTATGCATGCATGTGTACACAAGTATTTTGTACGTGCTGTGAAATGAATGAAAGGGACAATACTCACGGAAATATGCAAATGTTTACCACCACCAATGCAGTTGGTGAATGAAGTGCAGATGAAGGAGCCAGAGGTGGAGCAGGCACTAAAGCGGGCGAGCCAGCTGTACAAAGACAATCCTCCCAACCACCCACACAAGGTGACCAAGTTTAGCATCGTCTCAGCATGGTAAGCAAAATCTTAAAGATGCGTCAGCGCTAATCGGAATTTTTGACACTCTCAGTTGAAGTACACCACCCTGAGGGAGGACTGGACTGTGATCCTGGAGCTGCTGCGCCTGCACAGAGAGAGGATGGAAGCTGCCCTCGCTGCCAAGAAAGCCAGTGAGGAGCAGCTTCAGTCAGTGTATCTTCAAGAAGACTGCTGGGCACAAGTGAACTAATAGCTCTCCCTGTTCTAGCCGTGACCCTGACAGGAAGTTCAGCCCCAGAACCAGCAGCTCTTGCACAGTTCAACAAGTCCTTGGCCGAGCTCAACGATTGGCTGACGATGCTGGACAACATGGTGCAGAACAAGCGTGTGATCGTGGCGGACCTAGATGACATCAACGACAACATTGGTTTGCTCAAGGTCAGGCTGAATGTGCTTGTGAGTGCAGATAGAACGCTGAAGGTGAACATGTTCACATTATGCTTTTTAGGTGTCACTACAAGAAATGGAGCAGCGACGCCCCCTGCTGGAGAGGCAGGTCACAGCTGCCCAGAATCTGAAAAACAAAATGAGTGATCATGAGACGCGCAATACTATAACTGAGCGCAGTAAGTCTCTCAGAACACATGCACACACACAAGTTAATCAGCTTTCAATGTGCCCAGCGTGTAGCTAAGTTTTCTTCTTGCTATCCAAGTGGACAAGCTGCAGAATCATTGGGAGGACTCTCAGACCAAACTCTCAGACCGGACAAAGCAGCTCCACAACATGCTACAGGACTCCACAGACTGGTTGGACAGTAGGAAGAAGGCTGACGTCTATGTCAAACAGGCCAGTGAGCGGCTCGAGTCCTGGCCAGAAGTGTCATACAGGGTGGACGCACTGAAGAAGCAAAATGCTGAGCTCAAGGTGAAGGACAATGAATCATTGGGCAAATGTAAACAAGTATGTTTTCATTTGTATTGAATTTTTTTTCTGTCACTCCTCAGGTGTTTGTGAAGGATCTGCGGCAGTGGCAGGGCCAGGTGGACAATGCGAACGCGCTGGCTGACAAACTATTGACACTCTACGCCAGTGACGACACTCACAAGGTCTCCAAGGTCAACGACAACATGAAGGACATCTGGGCACAGATCAACAAGCGGTAATCACACAGCATGAAGCCCGTAACCTCACAAATGAGTGTAAACACGTATTTGAGTTGTGAGTGTGTCTGTGTCTGTATTACTAGCGTGTCTGACAGGGAAGCGGCGTTGGAAGCCGCTATGAGGCTCCTGCAGCAGTTCTACCTCGACCTGGAGAAGTTCCTCAATTGGCTGACTGAGGCTGAGACGACATGCAACGTCCTGATCGACGCCACAAACCAAGAGCGGCTGCAGGACCAGCCGGAGGCAGCCAGGAACCTGCTGGAACAGTGGAAGGTGAGCAGAACGCACCCACACACACACACACACACACAACTTAACCCACCTGTCATGTTAACATGACACACAGGCACACACTTAAATTGATGGTTCTTGGTCCGCATGAAGTGCACTGGACTTGTTCGCCTTTGCTGACCTACAGTTTGAGAGACAGTGCCCTGTATGATTTGCCGCCCAAACTAGCATGACAGGAATGCAGACGCAGCAGGTTGGAGCCATGTCATTGGCTGGTGGCACTTTGGCAGAGAGAGGCAAAATCCCCCGACTGCATTGTGGGTGGTGAAGGGAAGGCTCTGTCCTGCAGGAGAACATATTTTGACCCTCGTACCCACGCACACACACTCACTTACTGGGAGAACAGCGCGTGCATGCACGCTCGCACGCATTAGCACGCCGTAGACTTGTATTGTCTGCAACGTAAACAACATCAAAACATTGTTCTTGGATGACCTGTGTTTTGTCCCGCCATATGCGTTGAGTGACACAACGGCTTAAAACTTGAGCTGATGTGCACTCAAGTTTTGATGAATGCCTGCACACACACACACACACACACACATAGTGCTGCCTCAGTACAACAGCGGTACTGTATGCTGTGCTGAGATAGCCTTCTGTGTCCAATTATAATGGAGGACAGCAGCACACCACCCAGGAGGTCACTATACACGCACACACACATACACACACGCTCATACGCTCTCTCTCACTGGGGCAGTGATACAGCCCGCTGATAGCGTTTAATTGGAATATAAGCAAACTTATCGTTTAATGCGTTCTTTCAACTCTGCACCCTTCTCCCTTTCCTGCCCGCTATCTTCCCAGCTCCTATTGCCTTACTCCTCCTCCTCTTCCATCTTATTTCTGAGTAATCTTTCCCCCGCCCCACATTGCATTTGCACACACTGTTAAACAGAGGGCATTCACATGCAGTCACAGTGGGGGCTAAAGAGTGGGACGACTGGGAGAATCATAGCACAATGTTAATTCCTCTACACACCGAGTTTGGGATTTCTGAGGTCTGAGGATGCTGCGCAGAAAAGTCTATCATGTTCAGGTTTGGAATTTTGGATCTTTACTTGAGGCGTCTTCTTTTTTCAGTTTGCAGGATTTATTTTCTTCATTCAACTTTGTAGCACCTGCTACTTATCAATACCTCAACGTTGGTTTGGTTTTAGGAAAGGCTTTTGCAGAATGACTGCTAGATCTGTGGACAATTACAACATCACATTTTAGCACATATTTCATGCATTTCAGGTAGACAGTGGACATAGAACATTGAGATTTACTTAAAGCTTAAAGATTGTTCAGACCCTGTAAACACAGACACGCAGAAGTACTTAAACAAACCTTGGCAAGTAACAAAGGAGTAAACTTCGTCGTGCACCAAAGACAATTACAAGGGATTAATGGACACCGAGAGAAAGAGTTCCTTTATTTCTATTCTAAGCCTCAATAAATTTAACACTGTCCTCACATCTTCTGTTTGTTCTGTTCTTATCTTAAAGCCCCAGTCTCCCTCTCTGGTACCTCTAAACATCAGTGTTATCTAGCCCACCCCACAGATGTGCATTAACACCCTCTGCAAAGTGAATTGATCGGCGCTTCATTAGTATTTTTTTCAAATATAATTTTGTCACTGTAGTGGATTTAAACTGGTTTAGTAGTTTTGAAGTACATCTGTATTTAAAACTTTGCTTTATGAACCTGTTTCCACCCACTTTATTCAGAGAAGGCTATATTTGAGTACATGAACACGGAATGAGTTTTATACTTGTAGGATTTAATCTGTTGCGCTGCTTCAGAAGCTGGAGAATTCCAATCATTTCACCTTTCAGTCCAACAAATTTTCCTGGCAGTAGCTACGTTAGGTGACCTGACAGGGTGATGGCGGCCACAGCACCTGTAGCACAGTACCACCAGGTGGATTGTTTGAGTGCCAGTTATATTAACAGATTGTTTCCAGGTTTTCTTTCAGCATGGAAGGAGGGCACAGCTGCATTTATTCTTAGACTTAGACTTGGGCTTTATTTGTCACTACTACAGAAAGAATGTTCACCGAACAGCAAAATTCTTTGCAGCCGTACCCGAGATGCATATCCAACATGAATAATACATAAATAAGATGACATAAATTATTGCTAATTGTCATGATTTTGTACCCGGTATATTGCATGTTCATGTACTTTCTTGCACAAACGCAAGATGATTGCACTAACACAGGATTCAGAATTCTACCATTCATTGCAATGGTTGGATACAATTTCTGATTGAATAACACATTTTGACATTTCATGCGGAGGAAGGGTTCAATCTTCGGTGCATTAGGCTGCGTTGTAGCTCGCTCCTGGACGTCTTTGGCTCATGAGAGTGAATCACTCTCTTGCTTCATGATGCCATTACCGAGCACAGCTGCTGGCCGGAGAGAAATGTGTATGGAATTGAGAAGTAGAAGCTATTACTCAGGAAACTAAGTGCATCCTTTGACTGAATGTTGTCGTTAGCCACACCACGCGACTTGCACCATGCACCTTTTTTCAACTTTTTTGTTTTGTTGTGCGTCTGTCCAGGACCTTCAGGGAGAGATTGACGGCCATACTGAGCTTTACCATTCTTTGGATGAGAATGGCCAGAGAGTCCTCAACTCTTTGGGCGAGTCGGAGGACGGTGCACTGCTCCAAAGACGACTGGACAATATGTGCCAGCGCTGGACTGACCTACGCAACAAGACAATGAGCATGAGGTGAGTCTCCCGGGAGACAGAGTAGCTTTCTGCGTTATCAGAGCAGTGTTTTGAGAATATTGCCCTTTGTCGGTTTAGGGCCCACTTGGACTCGGAAATGGCCCCTTGGAAGAGGCTGCACATGTCACTGCAAGAGCTCCTCAACTGGATTAGGCTCAAGGGTCATCAACTGGAACAGGAGCCACCGGTGGGCGGCGATGTTCCTGCCGTGCAGACCCAGTTAGACACACACCGGGTAGGTTTAGTGTGATGACAGTCCTTCCTTGTTACAGTTAAGAGCTGTCCAAAGATTTTAGGCAATCAGACTTGATGAGCAAAAGCAAGAGAATAAGAGCACCCATAATTCCTTGCAAAAAACGAAGCAAATGTTGGCAAACCCAAAAAAATGAAGCAGTGATAGTAACTTTTTGTTAGTCTTTACTAGTTCTTGTCTTACCTTAGCTTGTTCTACTTCTTTTTAAACAGTGAATAAAGGGAACGTCTTTCTGTTATCATTTTTAACCCTGAGTCTTTTGCGGTTTCAATAGATGTAGATCCAAATCTGGGGCTCATGGTAAATGCTAGCGCCCGATTGTCTCTCCTGAGCTGTCCCTCACTGGGGCCGCTGTTTGTGTGGTTGTCCCCAGTGGACAGTGAGCAACAGAGACCATCTCAAAATGGCATGGAAATGCTTCTGAACGTGTGTGTGTGTGTGGTTGTGTGTGTGTGTGTGTGTGTGTGTGTATGTGTGCGTGTGCGTGTGTGTGTGTGTGTGTGTTTAACCACAGGGATT
>OMPJ01015952.1:0-11759 GCA_900312935.1 Carapus acus | reverse complement strand
ACCCGAGCTGTGTGCCCCTTTCCCTCTTCTCTGTCTCTCTCCCTGTTCTCCTCCCTGTCTTTCTTGTCCTAGGCATCCCCCGCTGCATCATCACCCATCTTTGACATGCTCCGCTCTCCCATCTATCACTGCCAGTTCCGGAGTCTGTAGTCAATGCGATGGTGGTCATGGCTCTGGTCCGGCTTTCTCCTGGTGGCATTTTGGAAGCTGCTTGGCGTTCTCTTCGCTACATTATAAAACTACATCATCTTTAATACTTGTTATGACTGTTGTATGTTGTCTGTTTCTCTGTACACAACATCTATTGCATGTCTGTCCGTCCTGGGAGAGGGATCCCTCCTCTGTTACTCTCCCTGAGGTTTCTTCCTTTTTCTCCCTGTTAAAGGGGTTTTTGGGGAGTTTTTTCTTATACGATGCGAGGGTCTAAGGACAGAGGATGTTGTATTGCTGTACAGAGTGTAAAGCCCTCTGAGGCAAATTGTAATTTGTGAGATCGGGCTATACAAATAAAAGTGACTTGACTTGACTTAAAAGTGACTTGGCGCTTCAGTCCAAAACACAGCTTGCTCTCCATCCCCACCATGACAAACATCGAACATCTTCAGAGTTTCATCTACTAAGTTGAGGCGGCACAAGAAGAAAAGTTTGCTTAAGCTATGAGTTGGTGCAGTCACCCTTGTTTAAGTCAATCGCAGCTCTGTCGAGCAACAGCAGCAACAGTTAGGCCCGCTGTATTTGCCAGCCTGGTTGATGACAGTGGTTTGCTGATAATATAGTCTTGCTTCACACTCAACCAGCAAGCTGCAATTATACTGTCAAGGACTCTGGGTGGGTCGGAATGAAAGTATCCCGGTAAAAAAAGTGCTACCAGCTGCATGTGCAAAATTGGCAAAGCGAAAGGTAACGGTTCAATCTAACTCTCCCCATTTCTGCTCATGTTTTGTGCCTGACTATTCAAATCATCTCTGTCGTAGTTGTTTGCATAATGGACGCCTAACACCAAGATCTGCATAGATTTTGTCACCTTTAAATCTCGTATTGAAGGATAAAAACAATTTCAGGTTGAAATGCATTAACCTGAAAGTTGCATTTACCTGAAAACACTCCATACCATTAAGGATCTTGGGGTGCTAAATATGTTGCACTTAGCAAGTAATAAACAAAAAAAAAATGTTCTCACCTCAAACTATGACACCATATAATGCATTAGTGTTTACCGAACGGCGCAAAATAAAAGCGACAAGGTCACAGAGTGGGCTCACTATGTCCTCCATGATCTATTCTGATGCATTACTTGTGAATTTGTGTGGATTTTGTCATCCAAAGTGCGATTTGTGTTGATAAGCTACACATGAATCACGTCAGTATCTCTGCTTTCACTTGCCATATTCATCACTTAAGTGCCACATTTATGGCGAATATTTCCTCAAGGTCCACATTTTAAATGTATTATTTAGCTACACAGAGAGCAATTACATATGCTAAATGAGGCATGTGACTCTCTACTCCATTTAGGCGGCGAATATGTGAAACCAGATGTGAATTCTACACAAATTATACAGAATTAAGCAAACGCTTTGCGGCACATTATCCATTTAGGATCTGTTTCAGGGATGAAAGGATGAAAACTGGCCCCAATTCGAAAAACTATGCAGTAAACATTTAGGCCACTAGATGTCACCAGTTGCTTATGATAATAGTCTTTAAAGTCATTCTGTCCTGTTAAAATTATAAGTCATCGGCTGCCCAGCGCGTATATACTCCTGTACACTTACTGTACGTGCGTGCGCGCGTGCGTGTCTGTGTGTAGGTGCGTGGATATGCAGCATTACTCAGTACCATTATATCAGATGAATAGGCACCACACTCTCCACAACTGATGCATTTACGTGCAGCAGACCAGCGAGAGGGGGGGAGTGAGAGATACATGGCTAGACAATGACGAATAGATAACGACTCTGTCCATTAGTCACCTCAGACACACTTATTACCACACCACAGGAACATTAACATATTGTACCAGTGGCATCCAGGGACCCCTGTGTCTAATCTGGGCTCCCGTATACACAGTATGCCTGTTGTCTTGTTGACATATTGCCTTGAGACGTGGATCTGAAATACAATCAGGTCATTGTGTGAAAATGTTTGCGTGCTGTGTTTGTGTGCCCGTGCATACTTGTGGCAGAAAGAGTTTTAACTAAAGACTGATGAGTGATACTTCATGTGCTCAATGTTACACTCACACACCGGATGGCCACGCCCCTAACAGGCACACACCGACACACACTGTGGTGATGGATAAATCAGAGCAGTGTATGTGTCAGTCCAATTACACGCTGCATCCATCCTGCTCTGCTCTCGTTAAATAACGACGTTTAATCTATGGCCCTGAGCATCGTTGACAATACTGCGGTGATAAGGGCAAATTAAACAATGTGCCCCTCTCAGCTCAGCCGATAACAAAAGGTGAGTCTGATCGAACAGATGTGAGCGTGCATTCACCGTCTATTCATGCGCGTGAATGTGTGTCAAACCAGCGATCTTTACCGCCGTGGACAAACAGAGTCGTCGTCACCTTTGGCTAAAGGTTGATAGATGAGTCAGCTTTCTTTCCAGCCACCAACGCAGCATGTGATAGGCTGTTAGCGAGAGGTTAAAACTGTGCAGCACAGTCCCACAGACACAACAACTTCTCTGCGTTTTCTCCTGTCCTGGTACATCAGATTGTGTGTTTAGTCGAGATAATGTAGATAAGACTGGGGTTTAGAGTTAAGAAAAAAGGCAAAACAACGCCATATCTGACCAACATATCTCACCAGGGCTGCACTGAAGTCCTCTGAGATTATTCCAGCTGCTGATTCCAGACTATCTTAGTTTCTAGGGTTGGAAAGTTCTGCCAGACAAAAGTTAAACTCAGTTACATACTTGCAACTGTCATCATGTCTTTAAAATACTCCCCTTCACTTATGCAGACATATGAATGATTTAGCACAACCAAACCTGGCACCCAAACAAATAAACATGGGAGTAAAACCTGTGATGGAATATACAGGGTGTCAATGGCAACAGCAGGGATTGAAACCAGAGCTGACATAGCCACTACCACAAATCTGTGTGCGTGTGTGGCTTTCCTGCGCCGTTTCATCTGTACCCATTATATCGATGGACCTGGTAATTATATGGTAAACGACGATAATTTAAACCCACGTCTGAACAGCCGCACAGAACAGCCCGTGCCTGAGCAGGTGTGTAGGCTCGCAGGTGTGAGCCACCATGATGAAAGGTCTGCCAAACTCTGATCACCAACAACATTTGTCAAACACGGTTACGTCCATAGATGAATAGATAACGAGACACAAGGGATAAATATGCATTAGGGTATTTTCTTTCCTTCTTTTGTTGCGAGCATCACAGGACAGCATATGGCATATGGTGGAAAAAAGGAAACCAAGCTATAAACTCAGTCAAATGTGCGTAATCTGCATGTGATCTACAGCGGGAGAGAGAGAAGGCAGTGGAGTTTGTGTCGAGGGTGTTGGGGAGCCGCGAGGTGCTGAGCGATCACCCACATGATCCCACCGGTCCTACACACCACATGTGACCTTTAGCTCACACCAACGTGCTCCGCCAGGCGGCTATACACACTTTAAAGAGCAGGCACGCTCCACTGTTTTTTTTTTTTTCTCGCTACGTTGCCTTTGGAAGAAAGCTCATGGAGGACGAACAAACTGCGAACAGCACTTTGACTGGGGGGGACCACAAGCCCATCCTAGCCAGACAGAATTCATTTATCACCCTCCGCTTCTGCGTTCTCCACTGTGTCTCTTCCCTAAATCCGAAAAACCAAAACAGGAACATGGTGTCACCCTTCAGACTGGATGAGTTGTGAAATGTTTGCATAAAAATATTGCACCCTCTGGTTTACTTTCAAGACCACCTAAATGAACAAGGGCGCACAACTGTCACACCACTGGATTCTGTGATGAAGCCCGCAAACCTGAAAGGGCCTTTCTCCTCAGCACGGCAGACGACGTAAGCTCGCTCCGCCGTCCCATTGCTTCTGACGCCGTCTCCGAATTATTTCCGTCGCAGACCAGCGGTTTGAAATATTGTCCCACGGCCTGCGTTACATTTCGAAAAGCGGCATCAGACACAGTCCCTACATAATTTCGCTGTCAGAGAAACCCGCCAAGTTAGTCAAGCACAAACAACCTCCCGCTCGGCCTCAGACCCTCATACACGCTTGCGCTGACAGAGACATACATCACACTGGGAGATTCTGCAATGCGAATGAGCTTTTCCCAAGGAGCCTTTGTCACCACGCAGAGATGTTACATTGCTGCGGACACTCTGAATATGCAGATTGCAGAGCGCGTGGTGAAGCAAAGTGTCGACTTCACCCCACAAACCGCGTGCATCTGTGCATGTTCGCTGGCATGCTGGAGGAGGCCGACACGGCTAAACACAGTCTTCATCAATTCGTCCGACACATGCATGAGCGACAGGCAAACTGAGCTAAGACAATGTGAGCTGTGTGTGTTACACGCCAAAAATATGAGAAGAATCATCTGGGTCGGCTCAGTCTACAGTCTGTGTGTATGTCCCTCCTCTTCCTCTTCCTCCCCCTCTTCCTCATCCTCCTCTCGATGGCTGTGTGCGTGACAGCGAGCAGAGCAGCGATACGTGCCTGTCTTTTTTTTTTGGTGTGTGTGAATTCATGAGCAAAAATGTGGTCTCAGAGAGAGCAGGGAAATGCAAAAGTCTCCTCAGTGCAGCTATCACAGTGTGTGCAGGCATTTGTTTGCATCTCCTGATGAAATTAAAACCCTAATTTTTTTTACTTTTAGATTTGGCAACTTTTGATGGCAAAAGCTAAGTTGACACTTTGAGTGAAATAACTGCATATCAGGTGGAACTCTGAATTTGAGGAGATTGGAAATGATTGATTTACATCTGCCTCCCACATTTTCCCTCTCCCTCTACTCCCCTTCCTCCATCTCCATCCCAATCTCCCTCCCTCTCCAACATAAAGTCCCTTTTCGACTGGTTTTGCAGACTCTGGCAACATTGCAAACCAAGCAGGTGGCCAATCCAACAACAAGTCATGGCGAGGCGATTAAGTGCCATTAGACTCCCCGTGATCTGCTGATGAGGTCAAAAAAGGTGCAGCATCTTCTCAGTTTGGATATATTAGGGGACGTGTGACCACTGCATGGTTTACACAAACTGCATCTAGATGCCAAACAAATAACAGACTGGGTAAAATGATGGCCAAGCAAATGGAAATGTAAGAACATCAACACGGTCCAGGAAGCGGCAACTGATAGAGATGTTCAGTGCAGTTTCAAAAAATCTGCACTGTTCCTTATATCATTAATGTATTCTTATCATTTCAGCATCTTTAATGGAGTGTTGTGAGTCAACATATCGTTACAGTCACCATCAATTTAATTCTGTGAGGGCTATTTATTTATTCTCTCATGTTTTCGTGTGTTGTGCAGCAAGGCTCATTGCAGTGTTTACGTGTGTCCTCCATGTTTGGAAATAACATAGCACTTCTGTGCCTTAAGCAAATATCTTTATTTCCATAATCACATCCATCTGTTTTAACCTATGCAGGAGGCGAAGTGTGACAATGCAAGGCAAAGGCAGCGCTGGCATCAGGAGCTAATATTCAGACTGTGTTTCCACAGCAGTCACTACAGTCTGTGAGGACTTGACATAAAATATACAAGATGGAAATTTGTTTAAGGCTTTGAAATGTGATTAACAAGGCCACTACAGACCCAGGCCGCTATAACCAAGAACATATCAAAACGCACATTTTCCTGTATAATCAAGAACATTTTTTTTCAAACAACGAGGTCACCCACATTTTAAAAGGGCAAAGTTATCGTACCTGAGTTTACATTTTTGTAGAAAACACTGTCTAGCAGGGCAGGACATCAGGGGAGCACAACATATGCAGGACGAAAACTGACTAATATGGCTATGGTTGTAGTTTTCAGCCTGTTTGCAACTCGTGCAACCTCCACTTCAGCCACAAATCACACATGAAGGACGACTTGAAATCCCATTTGAAGCCCTGAAGAAGTGTTTGGCTTTTAATGGTGCTTAATTATTCATGGACAATAATGGATTTTTGGGTGATAAAACAAAGTTACTAAAGAGCAATGTGTCTCATTTGAGGGAAAACTCCAGACACAACACCGCACGGGAATGTAAAGGCTCCACTGTATCACAGAGGCTTTTTATTACAGCTTAAGCGCCGAACTACCCAACCACAGCCTGGCACTGAGGAACCAAGCGCTAATAACAACAATTACTGGCTTTTAAGTTACAGTAATCCTCCACGCATCGCGAGGGTTATATCCCACAACCACGTGCAATAGGTCAAAATCCGCAAAAAGAAACAGAATTGGTTAAAGCGAAACATCAGGGCACAGTACTATGTTATTTTTTTATATATCAAAGTATTCATATTCCTCCATATACTATTATAAACCTTTTCTATTCTCTTGAACACTCCAACAAACCTCTCTATGAGCTCCATCTCCTTCGCTATCGTGAGCGTCTTCTTCTGGTTCTTGGAATCACAGCCAGATGGTTTAGAGAGTGCGGGACGTTTGGGCAGCATTGTAGGGATTTCAGTGAAGTTACAATTCAACACAAAAAGACAAAATAAAGCTACAAAACACAGATAAAGATGCTGCAGATGGTGCGTAGAGAGTGAGCTGAACAGCGCGGGATGCTAAATGCTATGTTGCTGGTACTGGACTGTATTTTTTCAATTCTAATTCTGATTCTAATTCTAATTCAATTCTAAAGTACAATACCGTACTGTATTACAATGATTAATGAATAATCTGTTACTTTTTAGGCTGGAAAATAATTTTTCCCAACTGAAATCACCCATATTTACCTTAATCTAAATTTCGAAACCCACAATGTACCGAGGAAACTGCTACATAAATTTACATTGAACATTCATAAGAATCCACGATGTACTGTGACCGCAATAGACATCAGGGAATTACTGTATTCGTTTTTATTTATTTTTCTAATGTATCTTTATTTTCTTGTGGATGTGGCACATGCCCAACATCTGACTCCGCATGACATGTGCACACCTTGTAATCTCTCCCAGGTATTTCACTGGTTGGAGTTTCAGATAAGACGAAATGGCAGTTTATGAACTTGTCACCTTTCATTGCATATGGCAAACGTTAACATATTATACATCCCCGCAGGGCCTCCAATCTTCTCAAGACCCAAATATACAACTTTCCCACCCTCATATCTATTTTGGCGAAGGAGTAGCAGCGTGCAATATCACAAACCATGTTACAATTTAGGGGGCACACGCTCGTAGAGACGAGGGTTTTACCGTCCTTTATTAAAAGCAGGGACCAGCTGCACGCGTGAGCCAGCGGGACCAAGGTGTCCCCCTGACCAAATAGCTGCTGTAAGATCCTCCACACATTCACACATTTACTCAGACACACAGCAGCCATATGGCCGTCACCGCATGGGGTGGAAAAGGCGCTGGCAGCCATTCAAGCAGCCACTCTCAGAGCTGCCAGACACAACGCGAAAGAAGTGAGAGATATCAGCTGTAAAGATTGTGCCACTGTGATTGGGACTGTTTGGGGCGTTCAAGCCTCAAAGACAAAAGGTGTTTGACTACAGAGTGAGAGGATCAATCGTCTAAGACCCCCACAGCAAAAGCACTTCTGTTTGCATGACATCAACACACATACACACATTCCCACACCCATACACGGAACCTGGCGCAAAAATCTATGGATAATGTTCTACCTGTAATCCCAGAGACGTCGATGGAGGAGATCAGGAGACAGCAACCCCGCATAAAAACAGAGAGAGGGAGAAAAAGAGGACAATTAGTGCCTGAAAACAAGAGAAGAATATTAATGAAGTGAAAAGACAAACATTTGAGACAGCGAGCCAAATATGTGAAGCGAGCTCTGCTAGTGAGGAGGGAACCCCTGTCCACTCGTTGGATGATCCATTACCAGGCGATATTGTGTGTGTGTGTTTGTGTGTGTGTGTGTGTGTGTGCTTGTGAAGAAAATATGATTGACATGCTTGATGAGTTAATATAATGCCAGCCATATTACATCATCAGTTTTCATCTGGTGAAAAGAACAGTTTGGACAAGCCGATGTCTTAGAGCCCGTAAAAGAGACAGATGAGCACAAAAAAAAACATTATTGATTTCTTTGAGATATGAAGACTTAAAACCACAACACATGCTGCAGCTACTGCTAAAATGAATGTGACTCATATTTAGAATTATTCGATCAAGATGAACCAAATCGCAGAACAATCTTGTTTAGTAATTGCCATGAAACAAATATTGTGTATATGGGAGTGCGTGTGTGTGTGTGTGTGCGTGTGCGCGTGTGCGTGTGTGCGTGTGCGCGTGCGTGTGCATGCCTAAACTTGCAACAGCGCCAACCTCCCTCTCTCATGTGGGATGAAAAACAACTGGAAAAAATACACGTCACGCCTTTCAGAGTGAAGGTGATCGCAAACTCCAGAGACGACACGACTTTGTGTTTCAAAGAAAAGCAAGAGAATGTGGGAGGAAAACAAAGAGCGAGAGGGAAGAGAGCATCACCGACGGGCCCGGCGGTTACCGTATCGCATTCAGAAAGGCTCCTCTGAAATTTGACATAAGCACACCAGTAAAGCAAAGAGGAGAGAAAGAGATGGAGAAAAACATCAAAATAAAACATTTAGAATAAAAAAACCAGGAACCCCCACTGGCAGTTCAGCGTGAATCGCAAACATTTCTCCTTTGAGAGTTTGGGACGAGCCGCTCTTGACTGAGAGCCATTTAATTTCAAATCATAGTGGGTGGCAATCCATGTCTGCTCCCATCTTTGTCTCTGTTGTACTTTACTTTGGGGGACGTTTCAGGTTGCCGAGTCACTTTCAGCTGCCTGTTTGGTTATCTGCCTCCACACCTCTTTGCCTCTCAGAGGGGATGGGTGTCTGTTATCAATACAAGCCCCCCGCTGACAAAAATCCTTCCGCCGATGCAATCTTAATGGGGCAAAGTCTGAACTTAACAGCAGAGACAGGCGTCGTGTTAGCGAGGGGGCTTCCAAATCCCAGCACGTAAACAAACAATGACAAATGGGCTTTTTTTGTCCTCCAGAAGTTGTCTCAGAACTCGGGTCCCTTTACAAACTCAAACACCCGCGCGCCCATACACTTCGTGATCTGATTAACAGTCGCTGCTTTCTTCCGTCTGCCGGGACATCACAGCGTGCCGTCTGTCCTGCTGTGTATCTGTAATCTGCTTTTTATCTGCTTCCGCCTTGTTTTCCCCGTCCATCACTGCTCCGGTCCTCGTCGCTTGTCCCTCCCACTCGCTCTCTCTCTCCCTCTCCATTCTTTTGTATTTCACTCTCTACTGTACATCAACAGCTATTCATCATCATGGAAATCTTTATTCTATTCTTGCTGGCAGGATTGGTTCACGCCGGCTGAATGCAGTCAGCATACAGAGATGCCGACCTTTGGCGACAAAGCTTCTCCTCCTTGTCTGCCCCATCATGTCCCTCTTTGTTCTGATCTCTTCACGGATGAGTCGAGTGGCCAAAAAAGCTGAAGGAACGAAAGTCACAAAACTCTTGTGAGGCCTCTGACAAGAACAGGAATGTGAAGGTTTTTGAGGCATTATGTCCAGCCGCCTCCCTTCTGTTAACCTCCCTGACCTCTGGTTATTGTATGATTCTTATTTCCAGCACAAATATAATTCCCCAGTGACATGGAAATAGAAACATGGGGAACAGAGAGCCAAGTAAAGAAGGAATACTAAGAAAAGCAGTCCTATCAAAGAAGTCACATGCAAACATTGTTAACCCCTACAATGCTAATCGTCATAATTTAAGCTACTTTAATAAGCAGAACAGATCAGAGCATGATTTCCAAAAAGATTTAATTTGAACAGTTTTCTTGCCCCCCAACGTTTATTAGCAATAGGAAACCTGACAAGAAAACAAATTCTCCCATCATTAATGGGATTTAATGAGGACTTAATTGCATGAAACCAAGCCAAACGGCACATGTTGGGTCTATCATTAAATAACTGAATGCTTTTGTGGTAGCTGAAATAAGAATAACCCAAAAACAGCAAAATTCCGTTATCTCAATTTCTAATAGGAAACGGCTGTAACATGTGAAAAAGTGGTTGTTTTTTCCATACCCAACAACTTCCAAACGTCTTACTACTCACATTTGTCCACATCTGAAATTGAACTCTGTTTTGCAGTTTTAGAAACAGATGACACTCAATCACACCTTCAGCCAAACGCTCACAACTCTAAGCACAGAGATTGGAGACGAAATACTAAACAAAGGAAACAAAAAGGCGACAAAGACATGGTATGAGGGGTTGCACAGACTACTCGACTGCTCTGTGAGGACGCTCTCAGCTTGACGCCAACTGGTCGCTTTTCTCATGATTGCGACACTGATCATGAAATTGCGGTGTCCCACCATGATGACCCCGCCACAGTGGCTGGCCCACTACCGGCACACACTTCCCTGTGCCACCTCGCCCAAGCTATCGCTGACAAGCAACGAGCGGACAAGCCGTTATCCAGCCCACATTGATAAGTTAATCTTCTTTAACACAAAGCAGGATCGCAAAGTAGAGACTGTGGCTGAGCACGGCTGTGACAGTGATTAAGGTCATGGTCTAGATTTGCCTGATCCATTTCTTGACATTTCATCTTTCATTTTTCGCACTTAAATAGCGCATAGGTGTCATTGTTCCATCGGTCATTGTGGTTGAATCGCCACCTGTTTTTGCCTCTACTTCTTTCTGCTCTTTGTACATATCATAAGGTCCATGAGCTGTCTGTTAGCATAAGTATTGAAAAGACAAATTTTCACTTGTTGCAAAGCAGTGGTTTCATCTCTGGTGTTTTATTCATGACGTCATCAGTGATAAAGTGGAGGTCAACTTGACTTTCATCACAGAGTTGTCCACTTTAAATAAAATGAGGTTATCCAACACCTACATGGCATTCAAGTAAAGTACACAGGAAGGCCTGGCAGAGAGAAAACCTGTCTGAGACCGGCAGCTGCCATCCAACTTTAGATCTGATGTTACCAAAAATGTGAAACTGTTGAGGATGTTGAATGTGCACCAGAAGAACAAAGGTGGACTTAATAACGGCTAAATAAGTTTACATCAGGTTTAGGTTCATTCACACCGTGACCCCTGAGTACTGACCAAGATAATATGGATTTTAACAGAGGCGCCTCTCGACATTCAGCTGAAAATACCACCAATCTGGACCATCTGCATCTTTCCATGTGGATGTTTAAAAAACAGAAAAAACAAAAATGCTGAATGTGTATTATGAGTAATTTCATGAACACTCACTCTCCGCCATCAGCACACCATCTGTCGGGCCGCTAGACAGATGCTGGACAATGTAATACAGGTATGGCGAGATACAGAGAAGGTGGATGGACTGATGTTGGGGGAGCTGCTTACATTTGCAGAGACAGATGAGAGGTACACGAGATCAAGCTGGTTTACACACACACACACACACACACACACACACACACACACACACACACACACACACCAGTCCTCGCAGCGCCCCCACACCCTGCCCATGCTCCATGCTCCCCTGGAGTTTGATCACGCTCCCTCAAGTCTATGTAGCATCCAGCTGATCTCATTATGTAACAATAATGAAATGTAATGA
>OMPJ01015951.1:0-16240 GCA_900312935.1 Carapus acus | reverse complement strand
GAACACAGCAGGCACACTGGTTCGGATATTGCATCAGCCTTACCATGGAAAGGTCACCTTTTTGCTGAGCCAACACACACACACACACGCACACACACACACATACTTAGACACAGACACACACACACTCTTTTCCTGGCTCTTCCTCTGCTGGAGTTCGGGTATCAGCCCCTCCAACTTGGCAGCTGCTGCTTTCACTCTACAGTCAGTCACTAGTGTGTGTGCATGTGTGTGTGTGGTATGGGGGTAACACGGTTCATGGGGAGCATTTTAAACCTAGTAGAGGAAAGAGAGAGAGACGCTGTACACTTTACAAGAGGACCACGCGTGGTTGTGTATTGTTTAGATTGATAGCGTGGAAAGTGTTGGCGATGAATAATCTGTGGATGGAGGACAAACAGGTTCTACTACTGTATGTGTAACTGTGAGGAACATTCTGGAACCCTCACACACGGAACACAACTTTTAGGCCTTAGAACTTATCACGGTGGGGACTCATCCAGTGATTTCAATTATCTGTTGCGTTTCAGTGTCCTCATTCCCTGAAAACCTAGTATTAAGCAGCCATTTTGGA
Source organism: Carapus acus (assembly GCA_900312935.1). Lineage (NCBI taxonomy): Eukaryota > Metazoa > Chordata > Actinopteri > Ophidiiformes > Carapidae > Carapus > Carapus acus. The sequence continues at coordinate 15,666 of OMPJ01015951.1, read as the reverse complement.
TTGACTATGTCTACTTTGATAGAGAAAAGGAAAGCACTGATTCCAAGAGAGTCATCTGTGGAGATTTTAGGCCCCAAACCATTAAATTTTTTACTGCCCTGAAGAGAAATTGACTGCAGTGAGTAAAACAGCAGGGACATTTGTTCAGATAAAATGGCGGAACAAGGCCAACAACAAACAAGCCTGATTTATCAACAGTGAGTATGTATGATACATATCGCCATCGACCGCCATTATGGATGCCAACTGCTGTCTAGAACGCCCACGTAGCGAGACTTCAAAAAATATAATCACCCTGCAAAGGTGAGCTTTGCTATCCTGTGACGCTGGACCTGCATGTCTGCCCCAATGTGGACATGGTACACATATCGACCAATGAAAACACAGCCTGAGATGATATAATGACACGGGGCAAGGTTCATAATTTATGCTCCGACCTGGATGTGCAAACATGCCCGTCCGTGTGAAAAGGGCGGCAGCTTGCAGGGGCCGGCCGGCAATCGCTGGCAAGACGACAACCATGAGTCATCGGTATGAAGGCTGCTAATAGAAACAGGAGCAACTGGAAGATTGTCCTCATCTCATCGCTGCCTTTGTAAAGCAAATAATGGAAGGAGAGTCAGTAAGGGCGGTGACACAGGCGACAGACATTCTACTCTAACAAGTTCGCGCTCTTTAATATTGATGAAATAAACAACAAATCCCATGTTGGATGGTGAAAGGATTTCCCCAGTGGCAGTTAGCATTCACTCCAGTACAGGCCCGTGTAAAGTCACTAAATCTGAATTGCAGCGTCAGCAGGGACCATGCAAATGCAGTTTTGGGGCTGCGGGTGGGAACGTTGAATGCAAATTTAATACATTAGCAAAACACAGCAGTCTCACCTCGTCCTGCCGGAGGCCCCCCGCGGACACACTCCTGTTCACACTTGCAAACCAACCTGAAACTGTCTCGTCTGCACGATTAGCGGCTCTTTTGGTGTCTCAGCTCTGAGTCGAGGGGGCAACATGCAGAAACTTGATTATTAAACTTATTAAAATCTTTTCACAGGAGAAACTTGTGGGTCTCTTCGCAGATGACTGTGAAATCAAAATGATTTGGAGTATACTTGGGAGTCAGGAGTGAACTTCACTGCTTCTAATATAAAAAATCTAAGCCACTGACAAATATAATTAGACTCAGAAATTATAGTTTACAATGTCAATGTGTTGCTAAACGTAAAAGTGAACTGTGTTATCAGCAGAATCACTTGGAGCATTAATATTTCCTTTGGTCTTGTGACGCTTAGGGGTCATGTTCTTTTCATTTGAATTATATCGTTTGGAAAATATTACCATTTCAGCAGTGTGTCGAAATGTCACTCTCTCACTCTCTTTCTCACACACACTCACACACACAATCTGATACTCTTGTATTTGATACCAACACTAATACAAGAGAAGTCAGCTTTTGTGCAGCAAACGTTTTGATCACAAAGAACTTCGGCAACTCGCCAAAAAATTCGCCATATTCAATTTAGCGCACATTATTCCGTTTAAAGACAGGAATTTAGCAAGTTGGGTCCAAGTGAAAGAGAGTAGAAGGCGAAATATTGGCACTGGAGAATAATCGCTGACGTTGGTTGTGTGGGAGGAAGATGAACTCAGCGTGACCTCACAGGCCGCAGCAGCAGCGCGAGAAGAACATCCGGGTCACCCAGCGGCTCGAGCTGATGCAATCTTACATTCCATCCGGGCAACTTCCGTCGCTAACTTTTATTTTAAAACAAATAAATAAATGTTTAAAACAAATTCAGCCACTCACATTTCACAAATATATCCACTTTATCCGTGTCTATTGTTTTGCACTCCTTTTCGATCTGTAAATCGAATATGACACGAACTATAACTACGTTTGTGTTGGGAAGTGACGTATCTCGAAATCCTATTAGGTTTTCAGTAAAACACATTATTCAGTAGATAATCGTTAATGTGTGTGGGATAAGTGCCTTATTTTTGCGAGGAGTTAGTCTTTATTATACGTGCCTGGAATTTTAATTCGGCTCATTTGAGCTCATGATCGATTCCTGATGCCGTCTGGTGGCCGTATGGAGAAGCTACAGTAACGTGGGCGAGTATTCCAGAAATTACACCATCAGTAATGCGCAGCCACAAATAATATTTCTTTTTGTGTTATGGGTGCAAGATGAATATCTTTAAAAGTTAATGCAAGCATTTGGTTTATTATTGAGGGAGGTGTAAAACTGTTTGACAAATGCCTACTTGTGATCCCAGATGGATGTGTCAATTTGTTAATTACTGATGTTTTACTTGGTCGTTATTGTAAACATAATGTAGTGAATCACTAGAAGATCAGCTTACCAAACAAGGATGTTTAGATGGTGCTGCAAACATTGATTGCATAATCAAAAACTTGAAACATCTACTACCAACATGAGCATCAAAATATTTACTTCATCCTCACTTTTATTTGTATAGCACCAAATTGTAACAGAGATTATCTCAAAGTGCTCTCAAAGATTGATCAGGTAGAACTCCTCAACATTTAAACATCCAAAATCTGTCATATAAACACACAGAGGCTCAACATTTCACCCATCATTACCCCAAATATGTGTTAAATCTGATAAAATGTCTTGCTGATAAACTTTCCCACATGATGAGTCACCAAGCTTAAGTTTTGCTCACAAGTACAAAGGGAAATCACAACACTTTAAGAGTACGAAAACTTCAAAAGTGGTCCACAAGTTTTTCCCCTGACTTGAGATCAACGGGTGTGAGAAAAAAAGGAAAACCATCTCCAGTGTGTGGAAATATAAAACCTATTTGTTAAGAATCATTGTAAAATACATCAGCTTTTCAACGTGCTCGAGGCAGAGACATGCGTCTCACATCCTCCATTCCATTAAACAATTTACACTTTGAGAGATTTTCATGACGTGACTGTGTCTGGTTGCTTCAATTTGTCTTTGTTGATGAGAGTAATCATGACTGTCAAGTTGACACAAAAGACAGAATGAGATACATAAGAGTGAAGATAACATTTAATAACTCCTTTCTGAATAGATATTAAATCCAAAAACAGGCCTGTGTGTTTACAAGTCACAGCGCCTGAGAGTGAAAAAGTGCGAAACATTAATCTGTTACTATCATTTTGTATAGTAACTAATTAGAGAACAATGAGCAGGAATGAAACGCTGAATATTAAACAATTACTGAGCTGTGGGAACTTAAATTTATCAACTGAAGCGTCTTTGCACATTACGACATATGCGACTTACCTTTTTGCAAACGTGAAAGACAGAGGACGAATGGCAAAAGAAAACCACGTATTCTGTAGATGCACGTTTAGGAAATGAATGTCTCACTACAGCAGAGCAGTTTTGTATCAATCCGAGTGTCAAGTGAGCGATACCTGTTAGCTTTAACGCAAATCTCCACACTACCAAGACCGGTAATGAGCACCAAGGTGTACTGGCTTACACCCATCTATGCTTATACACATCAGTGAAAATTTTACAGGTGCAAGCGAGTCACCAGGATAACTTTCCCGTTCTAGACTTCCGAGAAAGCGAAAAACTTGATGTATTTTTTTTCAAAACTCGGTCTTTTTTTGTGGGTAAAATCCGTTTTTATATGCCTCGTCCTGTTTTAGGTTAGGTCCCTATATCTAAGATCATGTCTTGTCTGAATTTTTTTTTGGAAACAAGGTTGTCATGACAACAGTCTGCCGTATCGCAGCCGGGAGCAAACTTGAGTTGCACTGACGAACCACGCGCTGCACATTATTGTTGTTGTTGTTGTTGTTGTTATCATCGTTGTTATTTACAATGATATCTATGATAATGATAATTAATTATTTCTAGTAGTAGTAGAAGTAGTAGTAGTAATGGTAGTCATAATTAATAATCGGTTAATATCCTTCAGGATACCCAAGGACGCTTCACAATAACAAAACAACATAATGGAACAAAACAAAACAAAATAAAGGCAATTCACGTCACGTGGCTTATTACGGCGTATGTAAAAAAGAAAAGGGTCATTATTCATCAATCTACTTTCATACGCAGCCGTGCATGATTTAGAAACTTAGAAACTTTAAAAACTTAGAAACTCGTACTCGTCCACAGAGACGTACTGATTTAGGCGCAACTATAACCCTGCGTACTTGCAACATCTAGTGGTCTAAGGGTGAAAGTACAAATTCAGCTCCTCCAGTGTCTCCATCAATCCCAGTGTGTGCTAACCGTCAACACAGCGCCGTTATTGACGTTTATCTGACTTGATTGGCTGTGTGTGTAAATACTTTGGAAGCGAGTTGAGTCGTCGTGTTTTTATTTAGCTTACTCACTGGATTTCATTCTCTGCGGCCCATCGCCTTGCATTGTTCTATGTACAGATGTTCAGCGAGGGCAGAGAGTAGCTTCTCAGCAGGTCCCGCCTCCCTAATCACGTTTGTGAATCTGTGCCGTGAATGTTTAGGCGGGAAACTAATCGCAGCAAATGACCATATATAGTCATTTGTGGGCGTTTCTGCGAGCTTATAGCTACGGACAGGTGAGATTCATCAACACTGATTGCATACTTGTGTGCGTACGACCGGACTAAGCAGTACGGATTGTTTTGTACTTACATACATCCTAAATTTCGTTTGTACATTAGAAAAAAGAAAATTTTCTACGCATGGTTAGAGAATGAGGGTTAGGATTTCTAAATCTGAATCCTTCAACAATGTAGACTTATGGTCCCAAATTGACATTTCATGTTAATAATTACTGATACATGAGTGGGTCATTGTTCTTCACACAATGTAGAACATCATCAGAGGAGCTTCTTACCAAAACAAGGATGCTTAGATGACCTTGTAAACACAGATTGTATAGTCAACAACTTAAAACATCTACTACCAACATGAGTATCAAAACATGTATTTAAACTGATAAAATGTCCCTCATGATGACAAGATCTAACATTTGTGCAGCATTATATGATGGGCATATCATACTTGGGCATGTCTCTGCAAAAAATATAAATTAATAAAAAAATAATGAGAGTCAAAAACTGATGGATTTGTCATAAAGCTTTAGTTTTGTTCACATATACAAAGTGAAATTACAACATTTTGAAAGTACATACAAAGCACCAAAACCTCAAAAGTGGTCCATAAGTGTTCAACCTGATTTGAGATGAACACATCTTGGTGTCACATTTATGGAAAATGATGAAGATGAGCTTAAAATAAAGTCAGGTTACATTAAAAGTCCAAGAGGTAAAACATAATTTGTGTAAAAGCCTCTGATGCACAAAAAATGGGCCCTGCTGTCTATGATAGAGATGAGACGTGCAGTCATAATCTGTTTGACACTGTTAAAGGTGCATCAGAAAACATAACGAATGTCGAGTAAGAAAAAACTGTAAACCTAATAATTAAGAATCATTGTAAAATATCCCAGCTTTTTTATATTCATATAAGAGGTGTACGTCCACATGTCATTTCTGTCTGTCTGTTCAATGTGGAGACACGCGTCTTGTTGTCCTTCATTGGGACATCTGCCCCAAATTGACCCATTGGTGTGTCAGCGTCCTGCTGCTTTACCTGAAAAGTGCGAAATGCTCCTCACCCTTTCAATTCAAGTACGATCGTCGAGGTGGTTATGAGGAGGAGTCCTTCCCTCTCTGGCTCTCAACCTCTGCCCTCTCCTCCTCCACCACGGCCCACGGCTGGATCCTCCCGCTGCCGAGCAGCAGGTAGACGACCGCGGCGACCACGTTCATGGCAGCGGCGACCCAGAAGACGTTCCTCCAGCCTTCCAGGGAGTGCTGGACCACAGATAGACGGGGGAACAACTCACGTAAGCCTCTACAACGTCTGACTGAATGGAGAGACGTTTGCAGCGCTACGTAGGCCAGACTAATTCCTGCTTCCACTCACATCCTCAGTGAAGTATCCGTTCAGGATTGGTGCTATGATGCCGGGGAAGGTCCCAAACGTGTTGGTGATTCCCAGGAGGAAACCTGCATAGCTGGAGACAAGAGAACAAGATTCCATCATTAACGCTTAGATGCACAACCGATACCAAAATAATTCCATGATTAGTGTAATTTTTTTTTAACCTCAATTGAAATCCTCAAAATATCAAGAATTTTCTCAAAATGAATGAAAACATAAATAAAGGAAAATATTACCTCATGTCACAAACATGTTTAATGAGGAAAACCTGAAATATGAATATTTTACAATTCGTATTCATAAAGATTTTGAAGAATAAGCTAATAGGTCATTTCTGACCCCTATCTTCTCAAAATGAATGAAAATATAAATAAAATAAAATATTGCCTCATGTCACAAACATCTTTAATGAGGATACCTGGAATATGTATTTATTGTAATTTTTCTATTTCAAAATTTTGAAGAATAACAACCCCTGGGGTCATTTTTGACCCCACATGTGCATCTGAGGATTAGCTTGATTTTGCCCTTATCAGTATCTAGTCATATATATCATATATACATCACACATTGATATACTGTAGAGTTAACCCCTTGCTATTCTTTTGCGAAATGAAATATTTACGAGACTTTTCACGAAGTCAGAAATTGTAAAAGCGCGATCATTCTAGCCGACGCTGGCACTGTACGTATCGTGGCTTCTGATTGGATTACTGTTGTGTAGATGGTAAGACAGAAGCCAATGAAAATTCACGATTCATCATTCCTTCGCGGACAATCTCTCGAGATCTGAACATGTTTAGCTTGTTTACTGAACAGGTACCGCGCTCGGTTTTTAACACGGTATCTGTCGATTCGCTGCTGCAAAGCAAAGGTAACCGTATGTGCCCTTATCTGTCTCTCCTAAATTCTTGAAGGGGCTCACCGGGGGGCGATGTCTATCTGGTTCATGTAGACCCCAGCAGCCGATATCGATCCGACCGTGGTGGAGAGAGACAGCAGCGTGATGGCCAAGGTGCTGCTACAGCCCACGTAGTTCACCGATGCCAGGAAGGCCGCGCACGGCAGCAGGCCTGCCGAGAGAGGGAGAGGAGGACAGACGAAGGGAAAGAGAGAGTGTGGGGGCGAGGGAGAGATAGAAGAGAGGAGAGTTAGGGGGAGAAAAGGAGGGGAAAGGAGAGAGGGAAGAGGAGAGAGAGAGAGGGAGAGAGAGGAGTAAGTCCATCAAAATATTGCTCCGCCTTCAGCAGCATCTGTGGAGGCGTCCATCTTAGGTTCCAGTTTTAGTATCCAATATGTTATGATAAAGTATGAATAAATCATATATGTAAAGATAAACAGTCTCATCTAGTTATTTACATGCCTTTGTAGACAACTAAACACAAACCACAAATGTCCACCAAACAAAGAGTACAACTTGCTTGAAGCTCACACAAGCTTTGAAATAAATGTGAAAGATTAATCAGCCATGGTAAATAGAAACAACACAACTACTGAGGTCTGAACACAGTTTGGTTCAAATTTGAAGCATTATGACAATGTAAACAAAATGACAGAGATGCTCATTGAGTGGCTGAGTGTTTACTTCTGCAAATCCTACCCTCCGAAATAAAGGTGGAAAAAAAAAGTTGTCGAGCAAACACCACAGCAGCACGTCTGTGTCTAAATTTGACAAGAAAAACACCAACCAAGCACATGTGGCGACTGCTTTGCGACAGCGAGTCTGCACGCTAGGTCAGGAGCCACAGAGAAGCGAGGCCTCGGCGACGGCGTGCACACGATGCGAAAAAAAAAAAAAAGAGGATGTGAAAGCGGAGGAGTTCCCACCTGCTGCGGTGAAGATCTTGCGCACAGCGGTGATGCTCAGCAATCGCCTCTCCAGCAGAGCGTCCGCCGCCACGCCCGACACCAGCGACACCACCAGGGCGCCCAGGTAAGGGAGGGCGGAGAGGAAACCGTTCTGGAGAGACGGGACGTGTCGCTGAGTGTGTTTGTGTGTGTGAGTCTGTGCGAGACTGGGACCTGGAGACTCACCGATTCGAGGTCAAAGTGCAAGATGTTGTCCATGAAGGTGGGCAGGGAGGTGAGCAGGGTGTAGTAGGACCAGTTGGAGCACATCTGGGCGATGATGATGGCCCACAGAGGTCCGGACAGCATCATCTGACACAAGGGCACCGACCAGCCGTGACCCGTGCCCTGGAAAGCAGCCCCGGCTTTAGCTAGCGACACCCCGCAAAATAGCACGAACGTCGCCCAGAGATCCCCTGGTCCTCCCTCACCTGGGGTCCGATCGAAGTGACGATGTACTCCCTCTCCTCCTCGCTGATGCGGCGATGGGTGCGGGGATCGTCCGACGCGTAGAGGAACCACAGGACGGCCCACACGCAACCGCCGGCCCCTAGGAGACGGAAAACGCCCGTGAATCTCGGGCCTCTTTTTTTGCTACGTCGCCCGCCATTTTGAGTTCACCCTACCGCAGCAGTAGAAGACCCACGGCCAGCCGAGGGTTTGGCAGATGAAGCCGGTGAGAGGCAGAGCTATGAAGGCGCCCAGGTTTCCCCCGGATCCAGACAGGGTCATGAGGCGCGCCCGCTCCAGGGGCGGGGCCCAGCGGGCCCACATGGCCATCATGGCCGGGAAGGTCACCCCCTGCGGGGACGAGTCTCGATTTTAACGGTCGATACTGCAGTCTTTGCTAACCTAAATTGTGCTTTTAAGGGTTTGTTTACCTCTCCGATGCCTTCCAGCACCCGCAGGGCAAAGAGGTAACTGGGCCCCCACTGGGCCGTCAGGGGGGTGAGCAGGGTTAGGGCCGCGGTCCCCAGGACCCCCCCGCCCAGGAACGCGCTCCCACCGTAGTGACCAGCCAGGTAGCCCCCGACCACCTGCGTGCACACGTACCCGAAGAAGAAGGCCCCCAGCAGCCAGCCCTGGGTCTCCGCTTCCCACTTGTACTGGGGGATCTGAGGTGGGGGGGGACACATGTGGACCCTATTCTCGCAAGTTCTCGTGGATGATTGACAGTGTGTGGGGGGTCCACTCACCCCCTCCATCTGTGAGAAGGCCTGGCTGACGTTCACTATCTTGGGGTCACGCGGGCAGGCCTGGGGCACGGAGGAGTTGAACCGTGGTCCGTCTTCCGTGACGTTGACCATGGCCACCATGGCTACGCTCAGGTTGACGCGCAGGCCGTAGACCACGGCAAAGCCGCAGCACATGAGCAGGGATAGGTTGAGACGGGCCGAGCAGCACTGCCGAGGCACTGTGGACGCCAGAATAACAGTTAGTCTTTGTTTTTTTAGAAAGAGTATGCGTGTGACTTTTCAAAATAAAAGACTCACAATTCCTGCACCTTGCACAGGAGCACCTATTATCTTATCACCTCTTACAAAAACAGTGGAGTAATCCCGCTACAGGGCACTAAAGAAATTATGTGTTGACCGACTTTACACCTTTGGTCGTGGCCGACTTCCTCTGTGGGCGTGTTTGGAACATTCCACCGACAATGTGCATCTTTCAGCATTTTTCACGCATGGAGGCCACATGACAAAGAAATCTGTCTCTGCTTGCTTTGTGCAAAGCACTGGAAATGTGAAAAAAAAAAAAACACGGCTAAGTGAGTCAGAAATTAGTCTCGCAGTGAGTGCAGCTTAAATTTCTGTGTTTACATTTACATCATAGTATCAACTTCCCGAATCTGTTTAAGAGGAAATGAGACAGGTGTAACATTGATAGATGCAGATTACAAAAGTATTCTGTGTTGTTGGATTTAGAGAGGAATTAAATTACAGGTTTTCACACACCTGTGTCGGGGGGGATGAGGGCCTTTGTGTCTTCATCTGCGTCAGGGGAGGCCGAGTTGATGGAGAGGCCGTTTGGTCGCGACATGGTGAGCTGTGCAGAAGATATTGGCGTTGCGAAAGGAATGTCACAGCTCAGAGATCAGGACATATTGATTCAAGACGATTTAAAAAAAAGTGATACACCCGCACGCCATTGATTTGAATGATCCACAAGAGTAAACAAATCAGGGAAACATGCTGACTTGTAACTCTGCTGATATTGTGAGCTGTCACTTAAATTATTGCACTGACACGTTACACACGTGTGAAATTATTCCTCATGTTTACGCCCCTCTTATGACGTTCGGGGGCCGAGAAGTATTTTGAGCGATGAAACATTTCACACTTATACGACCCAGTTAGCACAACTTGGACCGTGTACAAACAAGGAAGCACCAAAACAACTTCCTACTGTCAGATGAGGGTTTTAGTTCTCAGTTCATCAAATGATTTACACTTTAAGAGTATTCCATGACATGACTGTGTCTGTTTGCTTCTATCAGAGCAATAATGATCCACAAGTTGACACAAAAGATGAGATAAACAAAATTAGGAATAACATTCAATAAACTCTTACTGAAGACATCATAAATACAAAAGCAGGCCTGTGTGTTTAAAAGTCACAACGCCTGGGTACGTCACATGGGTATAATCTGTTACTATCAGTTAAGTAGTAGTAGTTAGTAACACAGTAATTTCCCAGAAAAGCATGTCCAGGAATGGAACATCGAATACCAAATAGTTATTCAGCTGTGGGATCTTAAACTCACTTCGCATTACGACATATGCGACCACTTACCTTTTTACAAACATTAAAGACGGAAGAGAAAAGGTCCAAGAGAGTCTCACACAATGTATGTCCGCGATTAGAGGAGAGTCAGACCACAACAGTATTTTTGTTTCCCTTCGAGGGTCATGTGAGCGATGCCTTCACGCATGTCAAGCGGAACGCAAATCTCTATACCACAAAATCTGTGTGATAGGTTAAAATATGGTGTTGCTTATACTTAGTTTTTTGTATATATATCAGTGCTAGCTATATCAGTGCACACATGTGACGTGGATACAGTTTCCGGCACAATTGCCGGAAGAGCTTGGAATTTCTTTTATTTTTTTTTTTCAAACGTCAATATTTTCTGTGGATAAACTCCGGTTTTAGTGACTTTAACTTCTTAAGAATTAGATGTTTTCCTGTTATAGATAATATCTGATCTGCAAGTTCAATTTTTAAAACAAAGTTGTCATGGCAACCGTTTGCCGTACCGCAGCCGGGAGCAAACACACTGTGCCCAGCTGACCGGAGTCACACTGACACACGCTGCACACTAGCGCACATTTCTCTGTTAATAAACGCCACAGATCATCGCTCTGATGGCCCATTACGGCGTAAGTAACACAGACAAAAAACAGAATCTGTTCACGACCGAGGCTTCAGTGTCTGTGTTTTGTTAGCAGCGTATGCTAAAGAGAGCGAAGGAGCGTGCACGAGACACCACAAACAAACCTGAAAAAACAAACTGTGGTTATGTTTCAGGCAGCAGAATCAAAGCGAGAGCAGTTTAGGAGGTACCTTGAGAAATCAGGGGTGCTGGATGCCATCACGAGCGGTAGGTGGACACAGTGCGAGAGCTTGTCCAACATCTCCAGCCAGGTGCATGATGTCCTCAGCCACTGACGTCATTGTTTTTATTTTCTAGTGTTGGTGGCACTTTATGAGGAGAACGACAAGCCCACCAATGCAATGGAGTATCCTTTTATCATTTAACTTCTCCTGTAGGTTGGAATTAATACCACATTGTTGTCGTCATACAGAAACACAACACATCCACACTATGGCTGTTTTTACATATAATTCATGGACCTTCACCTGCACAGCTTCATCAAACACCACATCGGCACGGCTGCTCCAGACCCGGCTGAGGTGGAGGCCCTGCGCACAGAACTTGCTGATCTGCAGCAGAAGTGCGACGGCCTCACGGAGGAGAACAAGGAACTGAAGAACAAGGTGAGACACTTCTAGAACATGAGCCTGGATTTTAAAAACACCTCAGTGGTGTCCACCTGTCCACTAACTGCCGATGTCTTCTTCCAGTTGATGCAGTACGAGCCGCCGGATGAGGAGAAAGCAACAGAGTAGGAGTGAGAAGATTCGGCTTTTTTGAGGGGAAATTATTTTAAAGAGCGCTTTGTTGCAAAAATTATCAGAATGTTAGAATGGCAATAATAGACCACCATTAGAATCACTGTGATGTTTTTGAGATGTAGCTAAAAGCAATTTTTTCCTTTTGCATCAATAAAACGCTTTTGCAGCACTGCCATGTTTGGAAATACGAATTTTTCTGAGGTTTTAATACTCAATTTGAGGTTGTACATATGAAAATAGGACAACAACAGTTGGAGTTCCACGTTTAATCAGCTGATCTCTAATAGTAGATGTTACACAGATACTGTTGCATCTTTTATTTATTTATTATTTACAGTCTGAAGTCTACCCTTGTGATTAAGTAATGGCCGACCCCTGATCACAAAGGGTTCCAGAACCCTTCTAGACCCCTCTAGGACTTAGACCAGCAGGTCTGTGGGTGCTGGCCTGCTCCCGCCACTCCCGGCCCCAGAGCCACAAAGGTCTAGGGAAGAGCCTGAAGGACTGTGGCTGCTGACGGAGTCCTGCTCCTCGTCAGAGTCCGGACTCGGGGGTCTCCTCGAAAGGACCCTTTCCCCCGACAGGGGGGTGTCCCGTAGGAGCAGGGTGGGACAATCTCCTAGTCCACGCTGGGAGATTGTCCCTGGAGACACCGTCCCTCCATTGGTCTGATCCGTCTCGCTCGGCAGGACCTCCATGCTGCCCGTGGGACCGTCCCAGCCTGGGTTGGTCCCTGTTTCCTCTGCTATGGGGGCAAATGCGGGACAGGTGCTGAGAAGGGGGTACGAGGGTCCATTCCCCTGCTTCTCCAGCAGGAGCGTGTACCCACTCAGCGCTGTGGCCAAAGGGGTTTTGTCCCCTACCGTGCCCCCCGCGCAGGGGACAGAATTCTTGGACTTGTGGACATCAGAGACGCCCGGGTCCTGGCCGGACTCCGACCCCCCTGTCTTCACCCTCTTGTACCCCAGGTGCATGATCTCCAGCAGGCTGAGGAAGAGCGAGAAGCAGGCGATGGCCTGCATGAAGACCATGAAGAGGCTTTTCTCTGTGGGCCTGGAGACAAAGCAGTCCACCACGTTGGGACACGGGTCCCTCCGGCACTTGTAGAGCGGGTCCAGGCGGTGGCCGTAGAGGAGGTGCTGGCCTGCCATGAAGACCACCTCCACCAAGGAGCGAGTGACAATGTGGGCCACGTAGGTACACAGGAGGAAACCTCTCAGGGGGGCCTTGTCCAACCTCCCCTGGTCCAGCTGCTTCATCTCCCTCTCCACCCTCTTCCTCACCTCCACTAGCTCCACCCGCACCGACTCCAGCTCCCGGCGGAGGGCCGCCTTCTTGCCGTGGCGCTCCTTCTCCAGGGCCCGCAGCTGGTACATGGAGTGGCCCATGTAGACCAGGGAGGGCGAGGACACGAAGATGACCTGGAGGACCCAGTAGCGGATGAGGGACACGGGGAAGGCCTGGTCGTAGCAGACGTTGCGGCAGCCGGGCTGGTCCGTGTTGCAGACAAAGTCCGACTGCTCGTCCGTCCAGACGTCCTCGGCAGCCACGCCCAGGACCAGCATCCGAAATATGAAGAGGATGGTCAGCCAGATCTTGCCCACCATGGTGGAGTGGATGTGGACCTCCTCCAAGATCCCACCTAGAAAGTTCCAGTCCCCCATTTTCACTGGAGTTGCACCCTGAGGGAGGACCTACCTTTCATTTTGATGAGGTTAAAAACGAAGGAACAGCTCTGAAAATCCTAAACAAAGTCCAAAATGCGTGTTTAAGCTTCATTTCCACTGTTGAAAAGTAGCGATCGAGACCTTTCCAGCCTCATCAGAGATACAAAGGTCCTCTTGGACATGGAGGAAAAACGTGTCTGAGCACTGTGGAGTGGAATCGTGTGTTGTCGTCTGCAGCATGTGCAGCATGTGAACGGTGGGGAGGAAAAAAAAAAAAACAAAGAAAAATCTATATAGTGACGCGCCACCATGGCAGCTCCCAGTGGGGGTCCAGCCACTGGCAGCCATTAGGGGTGAGAGGTGAACGTTGGGTTAGTTAGCAGGGTTAGCTGAGTCACGACATGTTTACCCCAGGGTTTTGTGAACAACAAAAACCAGTGGGTCAAAGCAAACCGCAGAAAAACAAAATAAGTTTTCAAAAAAAAAAAAAAAAAAAGAAAAAGAAAAAAAAAGAAAAATAAGGTGTCAACTGCAGGTTGTGTGGATAATTGGATAAAACATTATTTGTCGTTAAGAATGAGGCAAGACTGGTAAATTTTTTGTTCAACTGGAATAATGTTCATGACTACTTTTTTTTTTTTTTTTTTTTACAAAACCTGCACAGCAACATTATCACAGTAAAAAAAAGAAAAAAAAAAGTTTATCATGATAAATATCAACTCTGTTTGCAATCAAGGTCCACATCTGAAGAAAATATCCAAAGTGTTAAGCGGCAACTTCGGACTCGACCGATTTATAATTGGTGGGATGAAACATCACTTGACAAATGGCCTCATCTGTCACACACTCACTCAATCACTCACACACACATCCTGCACTCAAAAGGTGAACGCTGCCTCCACACTGTACCTCTGTCGATGGCGATCAATAGGGCACGTCCCGTTTCATGCATGGCTGCCGACAGGAAAACTAATTTTAGTTCTGCTGCTTGCAGCTGCTGGGGGTGGATTCCATTAACTGGAAATCAATACAGTTGAGAATAGAGCGCCATTTTCCTGATTTCTCATAATAAATCAGCGGCGGGGGTCACAGTCTGATAGAGATGCACGAAAGGACTCGACTTATTTATGTACACTGTCGCGCTGCAACTTGATTTTCGTCCTTGTTGCCAATCTACAAGTTATTACTCCCAAAAATTGTTAAATACAACAACAATGGACCACCAGGGAGGGCCAAATTGTGACAAAGGTCACGGGGAAAGAAGCTATTAAAACACAACTGGAGGAACTGGTGGATAAATGTTGAAAAAACAAAACACAAACACATGTACTGTTGCAAGCTGAGGTCAGTCAACAACATTTTAATACTTTAAAAAGACCATAACAGTGTCTTGAGTATTTAGCTCGCATACAACCAAGCCGTGTGCGTGGCGCAGCTGCAGATGTTCTGTACAGTACAAGTTTTCCCTCAGCATCCACCAGATCTCAGTCAGGAGTGTGTTGCGTGAAAAACCGAGCAG
Source organism: Carapus acus (assembly GCA_900312935.1). Lineage (NCBI taxonomy): Eukaryota > Metazoa > Chordata > Actinopteri > Ophidiiformes > Carapidae > Carapus > Carapus acus. The sequence continues at coordinate 546 of OMPJ01015951.1, read as the reverse complement.
ACACACAAAAAACGACCGAGATCAGAAATCAGTCATGGTGAACGTTTGTCTGTACATTTCGCTCAAACTTACAAAACGTGACCGCACGACTGACGACGGGGCCCCAAAGGTGAAATTCACTGCGAAGGCCTCGCCGCAGACAAACCGCCGCTTTTTGCTGCCAGAAGGTAGATTAAACATCGGAAATGGCTCCGTCGTGGTGTGGAAATAGGAGACAGCAAGCAAAAAATACAAAAAAAAAACAAAAACAAAGACTTTCTAGGGGCGGGAAAACACAAAAACAACGAACAGACGGTGCCCATATTTCCACTCTTTTTGTCAAAACGGATGATAACATTTTATGAAAAACAAAACGCTGTATATATATATATATATAAAAAAGGCAAGATAGGTTTCCTATCTCTTACAGAAAAGGCCGATACTTCTAAAGGCAGTTCATAACAAAGTTACCAGGTCGTCTCATAAAACCAAGTGAAGGACCGACGTAGCTAAAACGGAGCAGCAAAAACAAGCACTTATCTCTCAAAAGGACAACTTACATTCCAC
>OMPJ01015948.1:0-32909 GCA_900312935.1 Carapus acus | reverse complement strand
GCATCGGCCTGCACAGGGGCAGCTAGCTGGCACCGCGCCGCTCATGTTTTAATCAGCAGCACTCCCAGCGGTATCTATCTATCTATCTATCTATCTATCTATCTATCTATCTATCTATCTATCTATCTATCTATCTATCTATCTATCTATCTATCTATCTATCTATCTATCTATCTATCTGCTCGTCAATCCAACCAACCCAGTAATGTACGGTAGTAATGTACGTGTTATCATTATCATTCTTCCTCTTCCTCCTTTTCTTCTTCTTCTTCTTACTGTTGTTGTATCTATCTATCTATCTATCTATCTATCTATCTATCTATCTATCTATCTATCTATCTATCTATCTATCTATCTATCTATCTATCTATCTATCTATCTATCTATCTATCTTGTTTCTCCAACATCTCCCCACAACGTCACCCTTGTGTCCCCCTGTATTCCTCCTATTTATCCTGTTATTTCTCTGTCTATCTGACTCTCATAGACATAGGGCTTCACCCTGGAATGTGATCCTGCCCCTGTGATGTTGCGTGGCTGCCACCACCGGGTGCATCTGCGCTCCAGATGTTTCCGCTGGTCGTCGTAGAATTCGAGGCTCCGCTAATTATCCGCGATGGCGCGGAACGTGTTAGGTGCAGCGCGAAGTGACGGACGGGGGAACGGGCCAATTGAGGGTCAGGGGTCGCCGCTGCTTTCTAAAGATGTCGTGACCTCATTCTCACCGCGACGTGAACCTGCTCCGCCTGGCCGAGAGCCCGTCCAGGTGGATGGATTCATTTCGTATTTCAGTGAGCTTTCAATCACTTTCCAATGTCTCCCGTCAATTTCCTCTTCAAAAATGAAGGGATAAATAACACAAAAATACGGTATTCTTTTTTTGTTGTTGTTATTCTTGAGGTCGGACCAATTGCTTGGCAGCTTGGTCAGCATCTTAGTTTTTATCAAGGTCCTTTACTTGTGCGTTTTGCTTGCCTTGATTTAAAACCGTCTTTTATATATAACCAATAAGCCCTTGCGTAAGAGTGTTTGTAACATCAAGTAGAATATTATATCAAACAGGCATATTCACTTCAGGGCACCCCGTGGGAACGATTGTGTTCAGCTAAGAGCTGCGTGGTGCTAACCACGTTTACTAGCATCATAAAAACCACACTGACACTTTGGCTAAGATCAGTCGCCGGCTGCACCATACGGGTCAATAACGGGGTCACCGGGAATGGCTCGGTTCAGCACAATCACACTTTCAGGTCTAATTGGCAGGCCGCATTATGTCCACCTCTCTTTCGCTAAGCGCTAGTAGCTGAGAGCTGGAGGTGATGCAGCTCACGCTGGGAGTTCGCCTACCTTGAAATTTCAAGCTGAATGGAAAGGCTGTGGTGGAGAGAGCAGAGAGTGAGGTAGGGTGAGACGATGTCCTCGAGGTCCCTCTGGGGAGGCGTCCGGTCAAGGTTTATGGGCTGTTTGTCACTCGTAGAAATAATGATGATAATAACAACAATAAGGAGAAGGAGAATAAGAATAGTGATAATGCTGATGACTAATAATAATAATTACTATAATAATGATTTAGAAAATAAAATGATAATAATAATAATAATAATAATAATAATAATAATAATAATAATAATAATAATAATAATGATGATGCAGCTGACAGCGGGGTTTCCCTCAGTCTTGCTTTTCTTATTTGCTCATCCAAGGTGACCATAATCAATTTCTGTCCTTGTGAAATGAGGTTTAGCAGTGAAATTGAAAAAAATTGATGTGTTGTGTTGTGTTGTTGGGACGGCTGTCCAGGAAAACATGGCGGCTGTTAATCGATACAAGACATTGTCAAAAAGCAAAACCGAAAACACTTTGTTGTGCTGACCAACACTGAAATCAACCACATCTGAGCCTGTTGGTTGCTTGTCAACGCAAGCAAAGTCGCTGGAAAGTGAAAAAACAGCTGTGTTATTGAAATGTGTATTTTTTTTCTCACTTTGTATGAAAAGTGCTGCAGAATCTGAGTGAGGTCATTCGCTCCCCGAAGCCTTCATCCATTCTGAGTAATCACGGCGGTCACTGGAGTTCGGCTTTAACTGGAGTAGTGTGTTTTTGTGTTGTTGTTGTTGTTTTGGGGGGGATCCAGGCAGCAGACCCATAAAACAAACACTCCATTGCGTGGCAGCGTCTCACATTATTCCCACTACAAAGCGTCTCGGCTCGGCTTTCAGCCACTCTCGAAGAAAAACTCCCCAAACTTTGGAGGCAAACAAACCATTTCTAATTGGCGTGGCAGCTGTTTGGCTCCAGCCTTCAGCTGCCCGGCGACAATGACCAGATGACCGCCAAATGTCTCCGTCAGTCTCCTGTGCCGCCGCCCGCGGGGGGCCTGCTGCCCAGCCCTGCGCAGATCTTTTTATTTTTTTCCCCTGATCCCAGACAAGAGTTGTCCTCGGTATATCAGATTAAGCTAACTCAGATGCACAATCTGATCACGGCTTGTGAATCTTGTGTGGCGGCCATGTGTGTGTGTGTGCATGTGTGGTTCGAGAGGCTCCCGCATGTCTTGACAATTGGTGGGCCATGCAGGCATGTCTGTGTGTGTGTGCATGAGTGTGTGTGAGGTGGGTGTGTTAGGGGGTTTGGGGGTGGTTATAGTCCCAGGCAAACAGCAGTTACACAGCAAACTCTGAAAGTATTTCAACTATGTCCTCACACAAAGTCTGAGTCACTCTGTTTGGTGTTGTGTGAGTCGGGACGACGCCAAAGGTCCTCCTGCCTTGGAGGAATAGGCTTCTGGGCCGCCTCCCGAGCCCCCCTGGCCGCTCCGTTTCTTTAATTTCGCAGACTAAACGGCAGATAAATGTTTCTCTTTGAACTCCTCTGAGGCGCCAGATGCAGATACTTCTGAGCGTTAATTTGGATTTCTCCCCCCGGCGGCTCCCCATCTGGATTTGCAGCTCAAGTGCAATGATTTTATTATTTACATGTCTGGCGAGAAGACAACAAGATGCTTGTTTATGGCAGCAATTTGTGAGTGAAAGGCTTTTTTGGCAGACGAGGTCTTTTTGCTATTTTTGGCCGTGAGGGCCGTATCGAGGATGAGCGAGGGCTTTGTTTGTAAGGAGGCAGTATTATGTGGGGCTATAGTGCACATGAAAGTATTTAGCACAGATGAGTGAAGGCTCAGCACCTCTTATGAAAGGAGCCTCTCCCAGCCCGGCTGCTCCATGTTTTTTTTTTTTCCTCCCTAGGCAGAATGATCCCACATGGCTGCGGATGTCAAATCTATAATTTACTGAAGATAAGCCTGTGAAAAGTAACTCCCATGTAAAGTTTGATTAAAGAGCGAAGACTAAAGCGGCTGTGCACCGCCTCGTATCCTCACCGAGGTTATTTATTCCCACTTTTTTTTTTCTTTCCACCCATGGCGTGTCTGTCTCCTCTGGTTCTCTATGCTTTTTTGTTCTGGAACCTTTGAGCTCCCGAGACATAAAACACCTGCGGTTTAAGTTTCTGCCTCTCCGTTTCTCATCCTGCATTATTAATCCGACTGGTCTCTGTCTCATCTTCCCTTTCCCTTTTTTTTCTCTTCAAATTAATTGGTGACTAATTACGGTGAGATGTTAAATTTAGAGCGCTCCTCACTCTCTGTCACTACCATCTCATTTCCAGCACAAAGTTAGGATCAGACTGGGGGCTAAGATTTTTAATATTTTCTGCTGGCTGCTGGAATAAGACTTTTGTACTTTGAGGCAGCTTGTCTTTTTTAGATCTGTCTTAGATCAATCAAATGAGATGACTTCCAGATTGTTTACAACTCATGTAGATAGATGCTGATTTTACCATTCAACCACTTATATCTGACATCAGTAAAGCAGCTAATAGTTACATTATTTACCCTCTGATGTTACATTATTTACCCTCTAATGGGACCACTTTTGTTTTTCTCCCATCTTTGCCAGTGCATCAAAGTCTGGTCTTAGTTTTGCAGCTGCAGTTTTGTTGTTTGTTTCAAATGCAGTCAAAATTGTGAATTCTGTACCAATCTCTGGCGTGCCAGATCAACATGACCATTGGGCTGGATGTGGCCTACGGGCCACACTTCGCCCGCCCTTGCCTTAGATAAATCAAACAAGATGATCTTCAGATGTTTATATCTGAAGTAGGCCGATAAGACTTTGCTACAGACGCTGATTTTAGCACTTACCAATTTATTTCTGACATCAGTAAATTAACTAATACGGAGGCAATACCCGGATTGACCTAGAAAATAATAAATACTTCTAGAACTCTAACGCTTACACACACAAAACACCCCCAACAATCCCTGTCACCTGAATGGCGTGACAACCACAACTGTAATAATATTGGCACAGTGGGCTGCACCTTGTTCTCGAACGTGCGCACGTGCGTGTGTGTGCATTCCAGTCACATGACAATGAAACAGCTCTGCTCCATCATCGCTCGAGGTGTTGATCAACTTCCTCCTCTCTCTCCAAGGATCTGAGTCTCCCCAGCCGAGTCGAGCCGAGCCGAGCAGCAACAGCAGCAGAGGGTCCCGGGTGGTTCTTGGCGTCAGAAGGATCTGGAGAAACCCCGCTCGTTTACTGCTGACTCCTCCGAAATGTGCCCGCTGCGTCGCCACCTCCAGCAAACACATGGCTAATGCTGCCAGGTTTGGACGAAATCCTCTCCTACTTAACTCGATGCTTTCCCGGCTCCAGCTTAAGCCGGGCTTGTTTCCCCATCAGGTGAGGGCGTGGCTGGGAGTGCGAGTTGCCAGAGTCCTTCAGAATTGCAGCACATGGAGGTCAAAGGTCACCTGATCACATCCATGGGTTTGGGGGCTCCAGGTGGGTACTTGACTAGTGAGTCGTTCCTCTTTTCATCCTAGGACAAGCCCGGACTGGCCAAACAAATGTGTTTTTCTCCAGGGAGTGGCAGGGTGATAAAAAAAAAAAAAAAAAGAAAAGCAGCTGTATGTGTGAAGCACGTCTGTTCACATACTGCGGCCACAGCTGCCAGATAATATTATCTGCCACCAAACAGACATCACGTTGTGCCCTGGGAACACTCAGAAATCTGCAACCACCGCCGAGGCCGCAGCCTGGAAATTTAAGTCTGCATTAAAGTAATGTACAAATTGAGTTTGCAGTGGAAGCTTGGGCCGACTCTGGCTCCACCCGCTGGTCGGAAACAATCTGATGTTTCCAGTTGTTAGTCTATTTTGTGCTGTTTCTGTCGCTCTGTGCTTTCTTGGGTGTTGTTGTAATCTGCTGTGGGGTTTGCTGGAATATTTTGTACCCGATATTGGTGTCCTGGTATCAAAAATGTCAACAACTTGGGGAAAAATGTTACAGCACATCAAGAATCAAATGGACCATTTTAAGAACCCTTTTTTAATCCTTCGATGCATATGTGGGGTCAAAAATAACCCCAGGGGTCGTTTTTCTTCAAAAGAAAAATTATGAAATATTCATATTCCAGGTATTCCTTATTAAGCATGTTTGTGACATGAGGCAATATTTTTCTTTATTTATGTTTTCATTCATTTTGAGAAAATTCTCAGTATTTTGAGAATTTTGCTTGAGGTTAAAAATGACCCTACTCGTGGAGGAGCGTAGGTATTGGCAGGTTGTAGATCCAAAGGTTAAGATATCAAATTGAAGTGAGCAACGTTGTTCTTTCAAGTTCAAGTTCTTTCAAGAATGACACTCCTTACTCATGAAAAGGACACATAGGCAGAGTAATGGCAGGACCAGGTTCCCCCTTTTAAGCAGGAAGAGGATCATTACAGGCTAGTAAGCCGTGGGAGTAGAGCTGTTCGCCATGACTAACACCGTCACAAATATTGACAAAAGATTATCGAGCGAAAGCTAAAATAAATTCTCCCGAGCTGTGCGTATGCCATAACCCTGCCCACTATCTGCGTCTTATCTCTGCGTCCTTCCTTCTGCCGATTCCCGTGCGAACCTCACCTTGTTAGCGCTCCGCCCGGCAGCTTCTGACGGCAGTGGGCTGTGTTTTGCAGATGTTCAAGGCTGCCCGGATGGCAAGCTGCAGGCCGAGCGGATGGCGGCGCTGCAGGAGAGGAAGCAGGTGCTGGAGGCTCTGCTCAACACGCGAGTGGGAGAGCTCAAACACGTCTGTTTGCAGGAAGCGGTCAGTGGCTCACACATCACCTCATGGCAATAAAAACACTCATCGCGCGCACTGATACCCACGACACGATTCTAATGTTACACCCCAAAGCCGAGAAGCGTACCATTTAAACAGCCTGTGCGTGAATTGTCGCTGGATGTCTGTGGCCACTCTGTCAGCGTGTTGTAATGAAGCCACAGCTGCCTCAGCTTTTCATTTACAGCTGTTCAACACACCCTTGTGTTTTCAACCGCACTCTCGGGCTCTCACACACTCCATCTCCGCGTACTCCACCAGCTCTTTATGGTCCAGATTAGGGTTTTGATGCATGAACTGTCAGTTAAGCCACCCTCCGACCAAATACCGGCATCCGGAGAGGTAAATGGTCTTGGCAGCTTCGGCTCTGGCGCCCTGGTCCCGTGCAATCAGGCGGTGGGAGGATGAATAATCCACCGAGACTGTGTGGAGGCTGTTAGGCGGTATTACCTTTTTTATGTGGTAGCAGGGGCGGCTTTTAATAAAAACCTGCTGTTCAGGAGCTGACCGGGAAGCTGCCGCGCGCTTTCCCGTTGGAGTCGGGGGAGAAACCTCCGCTGGTGCAGCGCAGAGCTGGCCTGGCGCCCAACACCAAGGCAGAGGTAAGTCAACACCTTGAATAACAATGGTGTTTATGCAGCGGCCGTATTTCTGCGAGTACCCCGATGCGTGAATCTCTCTCGTGCCTCCTCCCCGGCTGCAGGATGAGGCCGCGCAGAGGAAGCAGATGAAAGCCATCTTCACCGGTGCTTTGTACAGGCACGGAGACGCCGACAGAAACGTCCCCAATAGCAAGAGGACCGTCCACAGAGGGTGTCACACAGGTATGATGGTGCAGCAAACAACAAGATCTGCCTAGAGCGGGGGCGGGCAAACATCTGGGCTCAGGGGCCACTTTGACTTTTAAATGCTGACAGACGGGCCGCGTCAGCAAAAGGTGCAACAGAAACTGAAGACAAGGATGAAGGCATTACATTATTTACCTTTTAATCAGGAGTCAGGAATCTTTTATTGTCATTACGGCAATTTACATTGTGTCATGAAATTAAGGTTTTGGGTTTCGATGCAATGAGGTATAAAAAGAAAAAGAAGAAAAATTTCTATACAGAAGAAATATATTCAGAGGTATATACAGTATAGGACAGTACAGATAGTAGCAGCTGTATAAATCGTAGCATGGGTGGAGGGATCGGGTGGGAAGGATTGACCAGGGTGTGGAAGGATGTGGAACAACCAGTTTTGTTGTTCAACCATCTTAGTTTTATCATTGAAGTTTTTCTTGTTTCTTTTGGCTGCGGTCAAAGTTGTGAATTCTGTACCAATCTTTGGCGGGCCGGATAAAAAAGGACCACTGGGTCTGATGTGGCCCATGGGCCATTGTTTGCCCAGCCCCTTCCTAGAAGATGCACAAAAGTAATCACTTGACCTTGTTTTCTTCCAGAGGACACGGTCATGTCAGAGAGCACCAGCTCCATGTCGGACTCAACATCCCATGACAACGGTGAGCTTCCGACATACGTGTCTCACGTTTCTGTAGTGAGAGAAGCACAATAACACACGAGTACTACAAGAAAAATGAGAACAAGAAGCCGTTCCGAAAATACTGTACATCGTAACGTGATAGATGATATGAAAATCGAACTCTACGAAGCCACTAGACAACAGAAACAGCAGAGTGTATTTCTCAGTCTCTTCATCTCATTCACACTTACTGGCTGACAGACTCATTCGCAGTTGTAAGGTGGTAATTGTAGCGCCGTGGCAGACGGAGTAAGCACAGGCGCTGGCTTGTAAAGCCGGAGTAGCACAGCTGGTTTGTTTTCCTCCGAAATGAAAGTGATCAGTCAGCTTTACAAGCGCACGAGTGGGCTGCGCTGAAACCCCGTTCTCCCGTCTGCCCCGCTAAGAGTCCTCCCCCAGCGTGGCTGCAGACCAGCGGTCCCTGTCGCAGCCTCGGCTCACCGTGGGAAGCCCGGACCACAGGATCAGCAGGAAACTCTCCCCCGTGGAGATCTACTACGAGATGAGGACGCGCCGCAACTCTGTCACCAGCTCTGTCAGGTACCTCCCTCAGCGTTTGCGCATGTGTGTGTGTGTCTACATGTGTGTGTGTGACTACATGCATGTTTCCATGGATGAGTGGTAACCATTCAATGTGCCCCATGTCCCTGTATGTTGACTCTCTCAGCCCAACTCACTCCTTACCGAGAAGTGCATCCAATGTTGAAGGTAGAAGCGTTCCGGCTACTCCTCTCTTAGCCCGAACTGCCCCCATCAGCGTTCATGTCAGGTAGCTTTGGGAATCGTTTAGCCGTCTGAGTGCCTTCGTCGCTGGCCATCAGACATCATCACCCACAGCGCCGCCGAGGTAGAGGAACGTCCCTGTTTAGCCCTGTTTGCTCTGTCTCCCTTCTGTGCCTCAGGTCCGACGCTTCTGGGGGTAACGGTTTGAAGCAGTGGTCCGGCAGCTTGGATGTCCCCTATATGATTCCTCTGGCACAAGATGGCTCCTCGTCTGACCGCCGCAGCTGCCCCTACAGCTCCCGCGCCAGGCGCAGCAACAGCTCCGAGGCCCTGTTGGACAGGTCGAGTCTCCCCGACGAGCCGGCGCCCAGAAACGGGATGCCGGCCAGAGGCGGGCCCTACAAGAGCTCCGAGACCCTCACCGACGGCAAGCTGCTGCACATCCACCTGGGCAGCCCCGAGAGACACGCCGACAACTCGGTGGAACAGGCCAAAATGCGGCTGTCCGTGGGCGGCAGAGGGACGGGGGCCGGCTACAACGAGCTGCTGATGGACTACATCTGGGGGAAGCAGCAGAGGGTTCAAGTGCAGCATCACCTGTATCAGTCCACAGGCAGGATCTGGCAGGACATGTCCTCCCCACGCTCTTCCACCGCGGCAGTGCCTCCTCATGCCAACGGCTTCTCCCATTCCCAAGTGCACCTCCCCAGCGCCGCGCCCCCTTACAGCCCCATGGTCATCAGAGGCTCCCAGGCCGAGTTGCGCAGGGTCAAAGTCACCCGAACCAAATCTTGCGGACCTTTCATCCCTCTGCAGCAACATCCCCAAGACGCCATCCTTCTCTCCGCATACGACTCTCCTCATCCCACATCCGGCACCGCCGCCACCACCTCGTCAATCCCAAACCTGCACCCCTACCAGACCGAGCTGTCGGGCCCCGCCTTCGGCCGCAGGCCGCCTCAGTTCTCCCTGCCCACGCCGGAGGACTCGACCCGGAGCCTGCACAAAGCGCTGGCTCTGGAGGGTCTCAGGGACTGGTACCTGAGGAACGCCCTGGGCTACCCCTCCTCCGCCTCCAAGGGCCACGAAGCGGGCATCTCCCGCCTCTCGCACCCTCACCCGCTGGTGCATCAAACCCAGTCCATTCAAGGGGAACCACCCAACCTCCACAGGCCGCAGATCCCACAGTCAGCAAGCTTCCATGGTCACCCTCTGCATGGAAGGTCAGTATTTGTGCCTTCATCACAGTTTGCCTGTAAACTCTGCAGGCACAAATGTGTGTAAGGTGCATAAACATCTACTGCATCTAATGCATCTACTGCTGTTATGACTTGTATTGCCAGAACCGGACCACTAACTCCAAGAACCAATGCTTGTACAGTAGTACCTTATATAAGTACCTTGAGATATGAGTTTAACTGGTTCAGTGACGGAGCTCGCAAATTAATCTGCTCCTATCTCCAACGATTTTTAAAGATAAAGTAACTAGAATAATTTGTTTGTTTAATCCAGTTCCAGCCCAACAAAATTATGGACTAAGAGTCTTTTTCACCAATAGACCTTTATTTGTTGTTTTTGTTTGCTGTAACGTATTTATAGACAATTTCCCAACTGCTGCAAACCGTGAACTTAACTGAAGACAATTTGAAAATGTAACCAATTTTGTAATCTGTATCATCAGCCCCATGTAATTGAGATCCTGGACTCATGGCCGCTGTGGTTTCACTGTGTGGCTGCCCCCCTGTTGACGTATTGATTTGTCTGGCTGTCCACACAGATCGATGGAGTTCTCTTTATATCAGGAGCCGCCTCATCCCCAGATGCCAGAGGTGAACCCAAAGGAGCCCAGTACAGACCCAGGCACCTTGGTCTGATGCAGCAGAACACACGCACACGCACACACACACACACACACACACACACACACACACACGTGTATCAACGCATACACGCACACACAAACACAGTTATCACAATGTGACCTCAAATGCAAAGCGAAACATGGCAACCTCAGCAGAAAAAGACTGAAATAAACGACAAACTGTAGCTGTAGCGTGAAAAAGCCTTGGCAGAGTCCCTCCCCTATCTGACCCCCGACGTACGTGAACCTAAAGCCAGTGTCTCCACGTGGAAGTGCACTGCAGTCGACTCAGTACTACTTGTAGTATCTAATAACAATATGGTCATGCCGTACTTCATATACCGTCTTGTATTTCTGGTACGCAGTAAGCCCCTCACTGATATCCCTGAGAAATCTCCCGAGTTATACTTTTATACAGAATATATACTACTCGAAATTACTATTTTCTATCTACTGAGATATACAGAACAGTTATATTAAAGAGGTAATTTATTGCTCACTAATCGTGATATACAAAGATGTTATATGAAGTCACATATTCATCTATGCCAGTGAATGTGTTTGTAACAGAATTATATAAACAGCAACTACGTGTTCCAGTCATCATCCGCAGTTAATTTCACAGTCATCCGTACTTTCCACGTTTGATCAACGGAAGGGGGCCATGCAGTTTACTGTAGCTTAACGCAGTAGCAGACGGGAGTGCCTAAATGTTTTATTAATAAGCAGAACTAAACCTTTGTTAGAGAGCATTCAAATGGTTTCTGGCAATCTGTAATGCTTCTGATATGCATTAGTGAGCTCGGCCTAATCTGCAGTAAAGCAGTTCACAACGTCGCAAAATTAGGGTATTTGGAATGATGTCATGTGCGCTGATTGCTTTTTCTGGTCGTTTTCTAGATCCAGCCGAGTGCTGGAGGGCAAATGTAGCTTTCTCTGTGCTGACCGCGACAGAAGCAATTGTATGAAAACCTGAGGGCTCTTGTGAGATCTACTGTATGACAAACACAACAACTGTCTGACAAGAAGTTAACATTTACTCCTCCAGGTACCAGCCGGCTGGCTTAGATGGTTTAGCATCATGTGAACAAACAGAGATGTTAAAGGTCAATTTATCATTTTCAGCGGACAGTCAGAATTAGAAATAAATGGGGAATAATGTGCAATTTATTCAACATGCAGAGCATCGGAACATGCACAACAATAATGAACACCGTGTGAGTGTAAAGTTTATCACTTCACGGCATGAGAAACAAGAGTGGGAGACCCTCAGGCCAGTAGGGGCACCAATCAGAGGCGGTGGTGATAGTGGTACTTTTCTCCTCTCATGCTGACATTTCTCGCTGTCTGAGGCACCTGAAGTTTAATTAACTCATCAAAAATCTCACAGATCAGACATTTCTTCAGTTCTCAGTGTAACTAGTCCTCTAATCTCCCTCTATTGGCTGCCTTAAAACTGCAGTTTGAAAAAGGCCGGCATTGTGCGTCAGTACCTGAGAGGTAAATGTCGCTTTGGGTCGTCAGTGGCTGTTGAGTCTTTCTGGCTTTTGGTTGTGCGTCATACAGAGCACTTTATGAACATCTGAAGCCTTAATTCCCAGTAAAAATGTCACCTGGAGAAATGACGGGAAGTATCAGGGTTCACACAGGGTTTATTAAAGCTGTGGGGGGCGGGTGGGGTCAAAGAAAGTTTAAAGGAGTTTGGTGAAGGTCCGCCGAGGGTCTATCAGAGCGTTAGTCTGTATATACTGTAGATTGTACTGATGAGTTTCAAGCTGATATTTAGTCCCGTACTAACATTGTATTTCTCTCTAATCGATAATGACTATCTAATCCAATCCTTCCCCGACCCTCCCAACTCCCCCTGGCGCCCCGACTCAGCACTAATTGATATTAGCTGGAAACATTAGTGCGGCTGCGGTACTTAGTGGAGGCGTGAGCAGGTCTCACGCCACTGAAAATTTACGTTGTCTGAATTTGCAATGATTCAGCATTTTTTTCTACATTATCTTTAAATTTCTTTCCAGCATCTCAGTAGCGATGTGTTTATGACATATTTCTAAGGTTGTGATCAGTCTTGAAAACTTTCTGCAATGTAAACTTGAAAAACGGAGTTAGAAACTATGAAAATAATTGTTGTGGTGTAAATGGAACTTTCGTTTCCATTTTGTTATAGTTGATATTTGGCCATCCGGGACTCATTTGAATGTGTTTTTTTTTTAGGCGTGTCATCAGTCTAATGGTGTGTGACGATATTCTCGACTCATTTGCGAACTGTAGCACACTGTGGAATGTTACCTGTCTGTTGTGTTCACACGAGCTCAACCTCTGAACTTGTTAGAACTTCTTCCAGCTGGTAAAAAAAAAACATCAAATCAAAGACCAAACTGCTGTGCACTGGGGGTCGTAAATGTATTTTTCATAGAATGTATGCTGTGAAATTGACAATAAATATGAATTTCGCTCAGAAGCAAATTTAGTCAGCTATGTTATATTTATGAACCGATAGCGTTTTGTAGCTAATTAGCTCTTTCTTGTCAGTGCAGGAATCGATACCATCGTGTTCAGATCATTTCATTCAGCGGTATCACTTGTGTTGAATATTTCTTTTTTTAATTATTTATACGCAGTTGGCCCCTCCTGTCTTCACAACAGGCCTGTGAATCAAAGCTTCCTTGGCCTGTCCTTTACTGTATGTACCAGGCTGTGCATTCATTCAATTAAATAAAGTGACATGTTGATAGCAAACAGTTTGATTCTTTCCAGCGTGGAGGGCCTCGAGCTGTATTTTCGTCCAACGAGGGAGGAGCGGGACCCAGATAATCACAAGCAGATGCAGACAAAAGGACATGACCAACGACGACAACTGCACGCAGTGTTTTAAGATGAGTTCACCGGCCTGTTATTGTCGGGCAGCATTTGTTTTCATGCCTCTCCACGCAACGACGGGCACAGGATGACGACAAGCTACAGATCATCAGTCGGTGATGAAAGGGCCTGACGGGAGGGAAGAGGGATGGACTTAGTAGAGCTCCACCACGTTTTATGAGATGATGTACTGTATTTTCTAAAGGGGAGTGGAGGGAGAGAATGTTCATCGTGATATACACAATCCTTTTGTGGTCCCAGACCGTTTGTGTGATATTTGGGCTGGTTGCAGCCAGCGGGCATCGAAAGTCACAAAGACAAGTGTGTCACCTTGGGTTCTCAGCACATAGAACGCTGAAAAAGCCTGAAAAGTCAAACTTGGTTAGAGGTTACTGGGGGCTTTGCAGCCGGCATTGAATGTGTAAATTCCAAGGTTGTGAGTGGAGAACAGAGTAAAAATTCCTGACTGTGGACACAAAAGTCAAAGACAGACTAAAAATGCAAACCACAATGAGATTCACAGTGGTTCCATGCTGAAACTTAGGACTGCCACCTACAGGGCAAGTGTGGAGTGGCTGACTCAGGTCAATTCCAAGAACTAATCTGTGTCCTGTGCAAAGGTTGAGAACATATCTGCTGATGCGGTGTGAGGTAATGCCAAATAAGTCTAATTGTTGAATGGAGATGTGGTGAAATCATAATTGTAATGGAAAAGAATAGTTTGGAAGACAGTGTGATTATTTGTTTTTGGTAATACAGTATGCTGTGTTAGTTTGAAGCGAATTGTCAATGGGCTCTAACCATTTGGGTCCCCTGGAATGTCAGCAGGGGGCACTTTTGGCACTAATGGCCGACCCTCCTGCCACCAACTGAGGATCACAGAAATAGACACCAACAAACCTTGTTGGTGTAGAATGTGTATGTCTCTGTGTGGGTGTTTTTCTTACCCTACAGTTTAATCCAGCAGGCCCCTGTGTGGGGGCGACTTTAATGTACTTAAGGACATTTTTGTTTTAATATCTCGGTAGTGTTCCCACAGTGTTTCCTGTGGAGGCGTTCCAACCCCAGGGAAATTGCAGAACACTTCACTTCAGCTCCCCGAGAAGCACGGCAGCGTTGCTGCTATTCCTGGAACTGCAGCGTGGCTGTGCTGTGTTTGACACACAGCAGAAGACGAAGGCAGGGACACACCGCCTCTGTGGCTTTGTGCTTTATTTTATTCTGTTTTTCCCCTTTGTTTCCCCCAGAAGACAAAACACAGTGTGGTGAGTAATTACTCTCCACGCCATAGTGAGCAATTAATGGGGATAGGAGTGTGTTCTGTGTGTGAGAATAAGTGTGTTAATATACCGTGGAATGGTGTCACTGTACTGTTTGACCCCAGGCAGCTGTGGTAGGTAATGCGGTGTCAAGTGGAGTGTAATCCCTTAAAAATACTATTGCTGCTGTATTTAAAAAGAAAGACAAATGTCACATAATGGTGAATATTGCATGTTTCATTTTACTCATGTTAAAAAAAACAAATGCTCAACCAATAAAACCAGCTAGTTCTCTCTCCATAAAACAAAGCTTTCAGTCACAAAAGCGACATTCATTTCTTCACTATGTGTGCACTAAAAACATTTGTGGGTACAAGTGCGATACAAATTAAGGAGAGATGACGTCACAGGGGCGCTGAATAATAGGAATGGAGGAATTTGTAAACAAACTGGTTTGTCACTTTACAAAAGCATGTTAATAAAAGTATAGGTATGCTAGGTGCCCTAAATTTCTGTAGTAACAATTCATTTAATAACGGGACTTAAGCATGACTGCTTTGTTTTTCTTCCCTTTTTCACTTTATCTTCATTGACAGTACATGTGAGCGGCAGCCGCCTGATATCTGCGACCATACACACCGTGTGAATACGTATTGGAGGAGATTGAGAAAGTGTTTTCCAGATCCAGTATCGAACACACACTCTCAACATTAAGCAGGTATGTTTACATGCAATACAACGGGCCACGCTGCGAGAAAGAGGGAGAGGTGGGGGGAGAGGCTGCGACTCGTCTTGTGTCAGGAGCTATTTACGTTGACGTGCCACTCATCTGGCTAAAAATAAACAAACACGTTCACTGGCCCCTGTAAAATGTCATCGCAAACAGCCTTCGACCGTCAGGAGGATAGACTTGGGCGCCCATTAACTCTTCTTAATATTTCACCCCAGTCAACAAGTCTCCCGCCTGGGTCTTGGCGCGGATTCCCGCCAACATGTCTTCCTATGCGGCGGCCATTGCTTCCCTCTCCTCGTGGTCCCCCAGCGTACCCAGCAAACCCAAGCAGGTAGCCGCTCCAGACAAGACGCAGGACCCCAAACCGGCCACCAAGCCCGCAGCGCCTCGTCAAGACCCGCCGGCTGCAGAGCCCCAACCCGAGCCGCAGGTGTCTGACGAGGAGCAGCAAGAGAATCCAGCCGAGTACGGAGAAGGTGAACCAGACGGCAGCACCTGCAGGTTATGGCGGTTAGATGTAATCTGTTAGCATCACGACAATAGTTAGCGACAGGATTTATTAAAAAATGCGGTTGTAATGGCTATAACATCCGTAGTTGTTGTTTTTAAATGTGTTCAGTTAGAAGCGACTGTGATCTTTTACCACTCTGACAAAAACACAAGCAGCCATTTATAATCAGCAGCCACTAATTTTGTATGATCTTAGCAAAATTATTAGCAAAATGTTCTTTATCTGCCCGGCCTCCTTTTAGAATCCCAGCAGTTCAGGGCCGGCCAACACACACTCTTCAATTAATCAAACTCCACAAACTCTTTGTTTTGATGCAAATTAACTTACGTTTCAAACAAACACACAAAAAACGTACCTGTAATACCTGGCGTTCACCCCTAGGTAGCGTACACCCTCCTCTGGGAACCACACTAAATTTTTGTAGCTCAGTGGCTCAGTTGAGCTTCTTGACAACTTTCATTACTCAGCTCAAACTTTCACACTCAAGTCTACAAGTCTTCCAAACACTAATTACCAGGAGCAACGCCTGAACTGAATATTCAAAGATGATTAAATAATGCCTCCTGAAGTAGTTTTAGCGAGACAGGCTACTTTTTAATGAACCTAATTATAATGTTACTGATGCAGAATCTCACATTTTACAGGCTTTTAAAAATGAATTATAATGAATAAAACATTGTAATTAAGTCTGTCCCGGCAGTGTCACAGCAGATGCAGATCTCTCCCTCCATTTGTCTCGCAGGCGGTTACTACCCGGTGGAAATTGGGGAGATTTTTGTCGACCGCTATCAAGTGGTGAAGAAGTTGGGATGGGGTCATTTCTCCACCGTCTGGCTCTGCTGGGACATGGTGTGAGTGTTACAGTCGTGCCCATGTCACCTCATGACTTCTTCTCACATTACGAAGGGCTACTGCAGTGACCCCTCCGTGTGTTTGTGTATGTGTATGTGTGCAGGAGGAGGAGCTTTGTGGCCCTGAAGGTGGTGAAGAGCGCTGCCGTGTTCAAGGAAACCGCTCTGGATGAGATCAAACTTCTGAAGTGTGTCAGTGTGACCCTCATGTAGTTTTCAGTAGTTCAACTTGTTTTAGCGTCACTACATCATTTGTATTTGTCTTAGGCAAATACGTAACACAATGTCATAATTCCAGCGGTGCTTGTGTTTGTTATTCATATAAAGTAGGACGCTCACATGAAGTGCTTATGACATTTGGTTTCATAATGTGATTTGTTTTGTTATGGTTTGTTTTTATCAGGTCAGAGACAGTGACCCCAAAGATCCCAAAAGGCAGAAAATTGTACAACTTATCGATGATTTCAGCATCCCTGCCGTGAATGGAGAGCGTATCCTTAATCAGCAGATGAATAATTAATTTTTAGAGAAGTCATTAGAGGGGTGAATCATTAAATAGGTGTCTCTGTGAGTGTTCGCTCCCTTTAGTTGGTGTGGGACAAAGGCTGGTTAATCTGAGGGCATGAGGCGGGAGCGTCGTGCCCCCTGTCCACCTGTAGGAGGCACCATTTCACCACCCTTGCTGCCCCTGTGGAGCGTGTCACGTTTTGTGCAGACTGTTTACTCTGCTCCAGTTTGCACCACAAATTCAACCCTTCAGATGATTTTGCATCCTAATTTGGTCCAATCAGATGTCTGTATGGTTCTGGAGGTCCTGGGCCACCAGCTGTTGAGGTGGATCGTCAAATCCAACTACACCGGCCTCCCTTTGGCCTGCGTCAGGAGTGTCCTCAGACAGGTGTTGACCTTTCATTCCACCTTCAACTCCCTCTACTGCCTCCTGTCGTGAATGTCATTGATTCGATTTTTACTCTGTTTCGCAGGTCCTTCAGGGTTTGGATTACCTGCACTCGAAATGCAAGATCATCCACACGGATATCAAACCGGAAAACATCCTCCTGAGAGTGGACGAGGGTTACATCCACAATCTGGCTGCCAACACCAAACTGTGGCAGCTGCCCTTGTCTACCGCCGTCAGTGGCTCCTCGGGTTAGTGTATGTTAGTGCCGCCAATGTGCCAGACATTAAATGTGGACGCCAGACATTAATAGCAGGAATATCTCACCTGTCTTTTTTCTGTTTTGTCTTTTTTTTCAACTGCGAAGCGAAGAACAGCACCAGGGAGAGGCAGGTGTGCAACCACTTCTGCATATGCTGACTTTGGATAAACTGCAGTTCACAGGCCAAGAACAGCAACAATTCAATGTGTGGAAATATTGACATTTCTCTCTGTCCTCCGGTTGTACCCCCTGTTTTTACCTATTTTCAGAGT
This sequence comes from Carapus acus, assembly GCA_900312935.1. Taxonomy (NCBI): domain Eukaryota; kingdom Metazoa; phylum Chordata; class Actinopteri; order Ophidiiformes; family Carapidae; genus Carapus; species Carapus acus. The sequence continues at coordinate 14,982 of OMPJ01015948.1, read as the reverse complement.
TTGTCAAGCTTACTTGGGAAGTTAAGCGGAGTGTTCCACAGCCTTGGAGAGTGGGTAAGATCAGCTGTTCACCAGCAGGGATGCACGCCGACACCCAACAACACCTCAGAGCACAACAAACCGCAGCTGATATGTGTCACTCACATTAGGATGAGATAATCACAACCTCACTGCCACAGACGTGAAACATGTTCAACATAATCGAGGTTGACGTAAGAGGCCTGAATCCTCCTCTCAGACTAATACCATCTGCTTAAATCAGTCACAATGAATCTTCATGAGTGATGGTTATATCAGAATAACTGTGATGTGTGAGCACTCACTGTTATTGAATATGTGTTTACAGAATTAATATGTCACGATTTATACAAATTGCAGTGAAACATGCTTTTTTAGTATTTAGCTCCTGAAAGTATTAACGTAGGTACTTACCTGGAAGGGATAACATCCATATAAGTCTTATTTGTCATTGAATTCCTAAATTGCAAATGTCAGGAGTAAGAAAAATCTCTATCTTATCAGGTAGCCTGTGGTTCATGGCTGTCTGTCATATTGTGGATTAACACATTTATTATTATTATTAGTGTTATTGTTATTATTGTTATTATTATTATTATTATTAGTGTTGTTGTTAATAATAATAATAATAATAATGATAATGATAATGATAATAACAACAATAACAACAACAACAATAATAATAATAATAATAATAATAATAATAATAATAATAAACACATTTTTTCTTTGTATTTCATGTCACAACCAAAGCCAAAATTCATGGTGGTGGTGAGTTGTGGTAGTTTTTTTCTGATGAATTCTGCTTCTTCTGCCTCTGACAGTCCAGCAAGGTGTCCAAGACCCCCATGAGCCGGCTGACCAAGAAAGAGAGGAGCCGACGAGGGCAGGGCAGCGCGTCTGACCACAAGAAGAAACCTCGCCTGGCATTTCTGGACGTCCCCACTCCCCCCAGCACCCGCGGCCCCAATTCTTCATCAAAGCTTCGCCGAGCCAAACACATCTTCAGGAGACAGACCCTACTACTGGAGGACAGGCTGGACGGACTGGACGTGGCTCCGTTCAGCTCCAGACACTCAGTCTGCCTCTGGCCAGACGTGGTTGACACCCCGCTGTGTGCGTCCACACCGGCGTTGACACTCCAGGCCGGGGACAGGTCTGCGTCCGCTCCATCGTCTCCTCGAGGTCGGTCACAGGACTTGTGGACTGGACTGAGACTGTTATGTTATCAAGCTGTTTTTAAGTTTGACCCCCTTGTCACATTCCCAGGTGGCGTCGATAGTGATGGACTCGTGAACCTCTTGAAGTCTCGGAATGCTGATAGAATTTCTATCAAGATTGCTGATCTTGGCAATGCCTGCTGGGTGGTGAGTGACTACTTAGATAAAACCATTGAAACATTTACAGCTGAAGACATTTGTTATTAAGATCATGTTTGAATAAAGCTGGTCACTTGGTAGGAAGATAAGCTGCTGCTCCAGCAAAGTTTTCAGCCCCAATCATGCACATAATGGCTGTTGCGGCATGATTTGAATCCTAATTTTAACTTTTTTTTTAATTAATTTCTGTGGCGAAAGGCTTAAGGACTTACCTGTACAGTGTCCATCAAGAAATTCCCAAAAAAGTCTTTTTTTTTACAAGTATGCAGAGAAGAGTTTCAGAGGTTAAAAAACCATCTGCATAATCACAAGTAAGTTTTATCCCGCCATGTCACAATTAGGGTTCTGGAATTTGCCCTCAAAAGCTACTTCCCATCAGTGTAATGAGCCAACCAGGCAGGCAACCGGAAACAAAGTCTGTGTCTTATGTAACAGAACTGCAAAGACTGAAGTCCAAATTGTACCAAAAACGTCAAAGAATATTTTAATTAACTGGACCTTAACACAGTGCCAACAGGGGACAATGGGCCGATTACATAATCTCGGTTTATCTGGACTGAGTTCAGGCCTGGACGCAGACATACACATCTCTCAAGCTATTTCTCAGCCTAAATTGTCCACTCAATATTCAGCTGGGGATTTTTCATTAAACCGAACCAGTTCTGTGCTGATGAGGGTGTTTACCATGTACACTCAGCGTGAGTCTACACGGCAAACACCCTCAGCAAACAGCACTTCAGCGTTTGCTCTTTACTTGTTTTAGAGGTGAGGATTTATGATTAAAGAGATTGCAGACATGTTACACAAACTCTCAAAGGTTTGGCCGGGAACTTCCAATGACTGTGAGTTTTCTGGGATCAAATAGTGTGTCACAGCTGTTACACAGCCTTTCACACCATCGGGAAAAATGCTTGGGGTAACGACCTATGCAGGGAAAAAGGCGCCACACAAATGTAAGAGGAGATAAAGCAGAATTCTTTCCAGCAAATAAGCCTCAGAACAAAGAAAAAACGAGTGAACAATAGTGAGTAGTTTGATGTTGGTGCGAGCGCGCCATCGTGGACCAGCGAACAAACCGCGGTTTCACCGCTGCGCTCCAGGCGTCTTGCAGCTTCACCGACTCTCTGCTGTCTTCTTCCCTCCAACGCAGCACAAACACTTCACTGAAGATATCCAGACGTGTCAGTACCGCTCCGTTGAGGTTCTGATCGGCACCGACTACGGCACGGCGGCTGACATCTGGAGCACGGCCTGCATGGTAAGCATCGTCGCGTTAACGTGTCCCGCGGCCATACGCGGTATTTACAGAGCGTGTTGTGCGTGCAGGCCTTTGAGCTGGCCACGGGGGACTACCTGTTCGACCCCCAGGCAGGACGCTCCTTCTCCAGGGAGGAAGGTTTGGTCCAGTCTCCTCCGTCGCCTGTGTGTCCCCACTGATTGGATCCAATGTGATTAATGTTCCGCCTGTGCCTCTGACCTGTCAGATCACATCGCCCACATCATCGAACTGCTGGGACCCATTCCAACACAGTTTGCTCTCTCTGGGAGAAATTCCAAAAGGTTTTTCAACCGTAAAGGTGAGATGTGCATGTTTACTGGAAGAGGAGCTTTACCGGATCTTTGTTTAAAGATACACTGCGGTGTCAATTCCATGAGTACACAAAGGTATTGGAACTTTGCGCTTTGTCCATGTTGGCTCCCAAGAGGTCACTCAGGTCAGGTGATCTGGTGCCTGCGGTTGTCTCGAGGTCCAGATTAAAGTTGCCTGGAGGTTTGGGGGGTTGTTGGCACATATTCAAACCGTTGTTTAAGAAACTAGACCATTATGTCATTGTGATTTATTCCTAGACCCCAAAATCGCAAAAGTGGTTTGATATTTGCCCTCGCCTGCCTCATATAATTTCTCCTTATCACCTCCTTATTTGTGTGCATTTATTGTTTTTGCCTTTTATGTCAGTTGGACAGAACCTAACCGGCAATAGGATACATTATTTTTTTCCAAGCTTTGCCGTTATTTATAGATATCAGCGGTAGAGAGTAATAATCTCAGTAAAATAAATTGTGACAAGTTTAACTCCACGTTCTGCTTACAAACTGATTGATTACAACTAGATTAATGGCAGAAAGTAAATGATGCAATCAAAAGAATTTTCAATCAACAACTCAGATGTTTCTGTCATTAGCCAATTATCTAAAGGCAACAAAAACGCTGCCAAATCATCATTAATCAACAGTGACAGCAAGGTAAACACTCTCCTCAATCTACGCAGGATGTCTGCGGCACATCACCAAACTGAAGCCGTGGAGCCTGTTTGAAATTCTGCTGGACAAGTACGAGTGGCCGCAGGACGAGGCCGCGAGCTTCAGCTCCTTCCTCCTCACCATGCTGGAGCTGCTCCCGGACAGAAGAGCCACAGCTGCTCAGTGTCTCAAACACCCCTGGATGGCATCCTAGACCGGCACGCCGCATCTTGTCCGAAAGCCCTCGTGGATCCGTTCACACTGTCCGGAAAACTGCCTCGCACCCCCACCCCCCTTCCCCCGGGGTGGAATAAAGATCCCGGGACTTGATTTTGCACCTGTCAAATTTGGACGGCAGTCGTCTGGGACGGGCGTCATGTGCACATCTCCCAAAACGGGGATTATTTATAGATGGCCTGTCACAGCACAGAAGGCCGCGTCGGATTAATGAGAGGTGGACTGGAGAACCCTAACCCTAGCCCTAACCCTAATAATCGGCACACACTGTGCTTTGGTGATGATAAAAGCTTCTTGTTACGTTTTGACATTTACATTGCGAGTCACTGCACTGCAGTTACACAGTAACAGCAACATGTGAAGCACTCAAACATAAACTGCGGGTAATTTCAGCGCCCGCACTTTCCCTCAGGGGAAAGTTACAGCATCCAAGTAGCCAAACCTGTTTCTACTGAAATGTGAGACATAATGAGTGCCATCGTATTTTTCACAGATTTGTCGACTTAAATAAATCCAAAAACTAAATTCAAGCAGCAGGCAGCGCCTCCTTTTCCCTTGTTGTCCCACCTCAGGAGCCGACGGCGCCTGGGCTGACGTTAGGCCAGCTGTGGATTCCATGCGAGCCACTGAAGGCGATGGAGGAGGGAGGGAAAGAGGAGGAGTTACTGGTCTTGGTCCCTCCACCCCCCTCCTTACTCACACACTCACACACACACACAGAGGAGCATGTGCCAGTGTATGTCGAACAACTCACACCAGAGCAGCAGATCTTTTTTTTTCCAGCGGCAGCGGGACTGAGGTGTGAAGAGGACAGGGAGGAAACGCTGCTTGCCCGCACACGTAAGTCCGCCTCTCTGTCACCTTTTAATCAGACGCGCCATCAAAATAAGTTCCTCCTTTTTTTAGATGCCCAAAGTGTGCGACCCAGGGAATTCACTCTCTGTCCCCGCGGTCTTTACACCAAGTTTTGAGCCGCACGTTGTCTGCACTTGTCTGTGAGATCCTGTGGAAATGGAGGGTCAAAGCAGCACTCTGTTCCGCTAAACATTCCAGGTCGGGACCAAAAATATGATGGAATTTTCCCTCCGCGTCTGACCTGCGACGTCTCTCATCAGTCTGTATTTCCTGCGTTGGCTTTTGTCTGTAATGCAGGTTCCTTGTTGCATTTTCACATCTACGCTTCTCTTCTTACTTGGATCTCTCCTGCGTATGCAGCAGATGGAAGTCGTTGTAACCGTGATCCCCAAGTCCTTTGTGTCCGTGACTTGGCATTAACCCCCGTTTGCTGGTTGCCATGCAACTCAAAGTCCAAATCAAAAGGAATTACCTCAGCCACCACAAGCCTCGCACTGTTTCTCTGAGCAGAGAGAGCAGCTCGCAGCCGCCGGGCAAACACCTTTGGCTTTTTACTCGTCCTCTGCACTTCTTTTCTTTTGCATATCGTAGCTCCAGTTGCTGCAGGCGAGAGTCCACGTTCCCAACTGCACACTCAATGTTGTTATGCAATGCAGGGGGATTGTGCAATCAGTGTAAAGGCAGAATTCTATATGTGTGTGGGTTTACTCTGCCTACTAACCCTTATTTTATTAGAGCGACATTCATTAGTGTCTTCCTGCACCAACTTCTTTATTGCATAATCTGTTTTACTGTTTGCTGTACTGAGCATGCATGTTTGCATGTGTCAATAACACGGTTTTATATTCTATATTGTTCTCTGCTGTTCTATGAGGTCATCTGCTGCAAATCATGTTATGTTAGACAGACATGAGGGTTCCAATGTGGTCATGGCAGCAGCCGTGGAGACAATTGGAGCCCTGATAACATCTTCCGCTGCGTGGTAACCACCCATCTCATTAACCCCACATGAAAGCAGCGAGGAGTGTGGCGGGCCTTTCATTTCCATAACCCATTATGTGGCACGCTGGTGCAAGTTCAGTGTTTTCGCTTCTGCTTCTGCATTTCCGCCTCTGCGCGTCTGAGTCTGTGTTCACGCTCATCTTCTCGTTCCCCCAGGATGTGGCTGAATATCCTCTACCTGGGAGGAGCGGCGGCGGCGGCGGCGTACGTTCTCTACCGCTGGATTATTCCGGCCATCGTGCAGTACCACGCCGGGCTGGCTCTGCTGTGGCACGACGTCATCGTGGAGAGGGTGAAGGACGCGCTGACCCGATCCACGCGGCCTGAGGTTTGCAAGGAGATGTCGATTTGTTTGGCAGAAAATATAGTAGAGGGGCGGAAGAATTGCCGTCACGTGGCAGCCAGGATGCGTGTGTGATCTTAAGGCTAAAGTCACAAGGTAAACAAAGAGGCGATAAATTAGAGAGAGATGGCGAGGAGCCCGAGGCCACGTTCATGTGACGCCGGCTTCAGCTACACACAGTAGTAGCCTGTGTCAGCTACACACAGGCGTGGTGCTGTGATAACACACCAACCGTGTCAATCTTCTGCCTTTTGTTTGATTGTTCGCATGGTGTGTCCGTCCTCCCCTTTCCCAGAGGATTTTGCGGTCAGTGCAGAAGACGGCCACTAGGGGGGACGCCGGCAGCGTGCTGAGGGCCATAGATCACTTCTGCCGATACACAGAGTGGGCGATGAACGTGGGGGATGAGAAAGGTATTCTTGTTCTCCCGCTAACTATCTCCAGATGTCCCTGCTCTGCGTGGGTTATTATTCCTGTCTGGCTTTGTTTCTGACGCCACAGGAGCCATTGTTGAGTCCCTGGTGTCTGAGCTCAACCCCACCTCTGTGTTGGAGCTCGGAACCTACTGTGGATACTCGGCAGTCCGCATCGCCAGCAAACTGGGCCCTGGAGCCAAACTCTACACGCTGGAATTCAACCCACATTGCGCAGCCGTGGCCCGTCAAATCATCGCCTGGGCGGGAGTGGAGGACAGGGTGAAGACGGAGGGGGAGCTTCAGCGAGACGGAGAGTTGCGTAACCCTCTCAGGCCTGAGACCATCTCCTCTTTTCTTGTTTCACTATAGGTTCATTTAATTGTGGGAGCATCTGGGGACTGGATTCCCAAAATGAAGGAGGAGTTCGGGGTGGAAACATTTGATTTGGTTTTCCTGGACCACTGGAAAGATCGTTACCTCCCTGACACAAAGCTGCTGGAGGTGAGTTTGTTGTGGACGTATTTCGTCTGTCTTAGTGCTCACCTGTTACAGCGCCTAACACACTTTCCTCTGTCCTCAGGAGTGCGGCCTCCTCAGGCAGGGCAGCGTCCTGCTGGCAGACAACGTCGTCTGTCCCGGGACACCCGACTACCTCGAGTATGTCCGTAACAGCCCACGATACAAGAGCCAGTACTTCAAATCTCACCTGGAATACCTCAAAGTGGAGGATGGCGTGGAGAAGTCTGTCTTCTTAGGCTAGTGTGAGGTGTGGAGGTGGTGCTGATGCTGTGTGTGCGTGTGTGTATTGATACCTCTGCTCTCTTGATGCCTGACATTAAAACACGTGACCGGACAGCGTCTGGTTTGTGTCGTGTGCCTCACATGCAGGCAATCAGAGGAAGGTGTCACTTCTCTGTTAGCACACTAGGTGGCAGTAGTGATCCGCTGGTCGAACTTTTCATCGCAGAGGGGCTGCCAAGTGGGTTGATGTTTACTCTTTTTATGTGATTTTGAATAAATAACGTGTTCCCATGAATATTGAGAGATCTGAATCTGAATATTTAACACTGGATTACTTATAGCGAGATACATTTTCAAGTTACGTCTCCACACATGTCCACCCACATGTCCATCTTCTCCATCTCCGCTTTTTCCCTCTCTTTCTCGGTGACTCAAGTGAGCATATCAGTATTAATATTGACTATATATAAGACATGAAGTCTTTGAATACATCCTTGAATTTATATAATGATGTATGTCATTAGAATGAATTAGAATTTCTATCTATCTATCTATCTATCTATCTGTCTGTCTGTCTGTCTGTCTGTGTTTTGTTGTCTGTCTTTCCATCTATTTTGCCCTCTGTCTGTCCATCCATCTATTTTGTCGTCTGTCTGTTAGTCCGTCTGTCTGTCTGTCTGTCAGACTGATGAATGTAGCATCAGCTCCACTGAGAGAATCACATGATTAATATTCCACAAACTGCTCCACAGCTGCGAACAAGTGCTCAGATCATAACTCAAATCAATAATACATAGGAAGGAATGAAGCCGCGCGGTGTGCAGCATGGAAAGCTATTTTCCGCTCCGGTGACAGTCCTCTATTGTGCTAATGTTGACAAACGTGTCGAGAAAGAGATGTGCAGCGTGTGTGTGTGTGTGTGTGTGTGAGGAGTGGTGAGTGTGTGTGTATGTGAGAGGAGAGAGAGTATGAATCACGTTGCTGCTCCTCTAATCTCTGAGAGTGACAGAGCTCCATCATGCATTTGGCTCAGATGTATGAAAAAGGCACAGTCGGTGTAGTGCTTTCTTCACTGACGCCTGCATGATAATCCCAATCTGTGGCCATTAGTGCACCCAGAGAGGGAGGGAGGGAGAGAGGGAGGAGAGAGAGAGAGAGAGGGATGGAGAGAGAGAGAGAGAGAGAAGGGGGTCAGGGGCGAGGCTGACGGAGGGGAGTGCCTAGGAGTGCTCACGTCGGAGTGGGAGAATGAGGTAGACAGATAGACAGGCAGATTCAGAGAGAGGGAGAGAGAGGGAGAGAGAGGGCAGGGAGAAAGGGAGGGAGAGCGACAGAGAGAGGGAGAAGCTTTTAAGGGATTTGGCAGTGATTTGTAGAATCTCACAGGAGTAATATGCTTTTTCTTTCACTTTTCTCTGATTCTGCCATGACGCTGCAGCATCAAACCTGAAAAGTCACAGCTTCAGTTTTTCTTTCAAGAATCTCCACAAATTTTAACAGCAGCTTCTTTTCTTAATTCTTTTTTTTTTTTTTTAGATGTAGTTGTTCACCCCATGAAGTTTATTTCGAGAGTGCCGTGAGATGACAGAGGATTTGCTGTTTCCGAGCGGAGGAGAGCGTCGCCTCTCCATGTGACTGTTTTGGGAGGATCGAGGCCTGTCTGGACCTGCTGATGTGGAGGGACGATATCCAGACTGGTCAATGAGGGATGTGAAGGTAAGGAGCTCCTCATTTTCATCAGTCCACTGGCCGCCGTGTCAAAATGGCAGAATCCAAGTCAGAGTTCCGGACCACATTTCTGTAATTCATCCACAACACTTCAACTTCAGTTATTCATCCCACATGGGACGCAGAGATTTGACATTTTCCTTTCTTGCTTTGCCTGGATATTTTGCTGAAATATGGAATTTGACTGGATTTATCAGGGTGAAGTTTGTGAAAGGTCCTCCCAGGCTGCAGATATAATTAACCTGCTCTCTCCTCTGGAGCGTAAAATCCAGCAGTTCACTTGATGTTTTCACGTTTGCAAAATTTATAGTGTTTTCCGCCAAGCATGGGCTCTCAGCTCCCTGAACTCCACGAAAAAAGCCTCCAACAACCACTCGCGCTGTCTGAAATCCTTCTCTGGCCAGGGCTTGTTTTTTTCCCTTGTACATTCCTTGTATTTTGCAAACAAAATGGGCAGATGTAAATGCTTTGCACAAAATTGAAAATCTGCAATGAATGCTTGGAATCCTCATTTTTACGCTTTAGAGTGACAATTATAGATTCTAAACAAAAATAAATCATAGCTGGATCTAGATTACAGCTATTTGACCACCATTGTTTTCCTACCAGAACAAAATAAACACTCTGATTCCTGCTGGCTGAACCCTGTGTGTGTGTGTGTGTGTGTGTGTGTGTGTGTGTGTGTGTGTGTGTGTGTGTGTGTGTGTGTGTGTGTCCAGGTGTCAAAGGTTGAGGGAGTGGCCTGCCGCTGTCAGTACCTCTGCTGGTCGTCACCATGACATCAGAGGTCCTCTCGTCCAATCAGCAGCCGGGCCGGCCTCGTGGGTCCCGGGCGTGGTCCCGGCTGCTGTGGGTGCTGCTGCTGGGCGCCGGCCCCGCATGCTGCTGGGCCCAGCAGGGCACCCAGCCGCAGTCCATCAAAATCGAGGGCGACATCACCCTGGGCGGGCTCTTCCCGGTCCACTCCCGGGGGCCGGCCGGGGTCCCGTGCGGGGACGTGAAGAGGGAGAAGGGGATCCACCGCCTGGAGGCCATGCTGTACGCCCTGGACCAGATCAACAGCGACCCGGACCTGCTGCCCAACATCACTCTGGGGGCCCGGATCCTGGACACCTGCTCCAGAGACACGTACGCCCTGGAGCAGTCGCTCACCTTCGTGCAGGCCCTGATCCAGAAGGACACCTCGGACGTCCGGTGCTCCAACGGAGAGCCGCCAATCATCCCCAAACCAGAGAGGGTGGTCGGGGTCATCGGGGCGTCCGGCAGCTCGGTGTCCATCATGGTGGCCAATGTCCTCAGACTCTTTGCGGTGAGGTCCTTGTTTACTAGATTTGCTGTAGTTGTGTTGGACGTACGCAGGATTAGATGTTGATATTCAATCATAAGGAGAGATTGACAACTAGAAGAAAGTGGGGAGACAGTAGAAACCAAACCTTTCACTGCTTCTGCTCCCTCTACTCAAAGCTGAAGTCAGTTCTGCAATTCAGCCACGATACAAAAATCAAACTATACAAACTGCACAAATCACCCCGTTCATCTCTGCTGGGTCTGGCCTGGTGTGTACGTTTATGTGGGTCATCCAGAAGATGCTTTGTTATCCAACCCCACAGTGCAGCTGCTTGGTGTTAAAACAACACTTCAGCGAGATTGTGAATCCATTCTGGTGGTTGGCCTCCGCTAGCTAATCCGTGTCATTTGTTGAGTGTATAGTTCAGTTTTTCCAGAGATGATTGACCTCCGGTAATTGATTACACTGCTTATGGGACATAGAATCTGGCGCAAATCCCACACTGTGCCGCGCCCCTCGCCGACGTATTGACGTCGTCGGGCAGGATTCTATCGCTGCCTAAAAATAGATACTTGATTGTCTTTACCCGCGGGTGAGAGAGGGTCGGGGAGAATTTTTCAAAGACTTGGGGCCAACTTGTTGCGGAGGTCTCTAGCGTCGGGGAGAGGATCAGCGAGCCAAGGAGGCAGCTCGCGTAGCGGGCAGATGTTAACCACAGAATTATAGATCCCTTCCTCCATTAAGCCCCTCTCAGCAGCTCAGCTCAGGACCCTGGGCTGGAAGTAGAGCAGAGGGGCAGCAGCATGGCAGCCACTTGGGCGGTGTGAGGTAGATTTAGCTAAATGGTGTGTTTCTCCCTGACCCTCCATATGCCCCCCCTCGCTGACCCCCACCTCTTTCTCACTCTTTCCCTCTCTCGTTCTCTCTCTCTCTCGCCTCCGGATGCTTCTAGAGCGACGTTCACCGTTCACTGAGCATCTGCTCTTAGCAGCGAGATGCTTCTCTGCACGTGTGCAGCACAAACCCATAGCACACTACTGACAAACAGACAAAATGGCCTTAAAATAACTTCTTCCTCCTCCTTCTTCTTCTTCCTCTTACGCTGCTCTCATTCTTATTGTTATTCTCAATGTTGCTGTCATTAATAATTAAAAATTTTATTAATTAAAAATATTAGATTAATTAATTTTATTAATTAATTGATAAGATACTGTAACAAATTTTTACTATTGCTATATTACACGATGGAAAAATTGATCATTTGATTAGCAACTCTTTCCATTCATTCGATGATAATCAACTGAAAAAAATAATCACAAAAATTACCAAAATTAATTTGATACAACAATTATTATTGTTTTTGATATGATGTTAACATTAATGATAAAGATCACAATATTGTTACTATACTGTAAAACACATAAAACAACCAACAGCAACAACTACATAATAACAGTGATAATAGTAATAGTAATAATAATGATAATAATAATAATAATAATAATAATAATAATAATAATAATAATAGCATTATTGTTGTTGTTGTTGTGTTGATCATCATCATCATCATCATAATGATAATAATAATGATAATTAAATGGTCACTGGCCTGTGCTACAGGAACAAGCATGTTCCATTGATCCCCAATTTGATTGACAGATGCTCTTAGATGACGATAGGCTGAAATAACAAAAACTGAGTCTGAATGTTTGAACAGCAGCGGTGCCAAACACCTGTCTGACGCCTCCCTACATCCCCCCCCACACACACACACTTTCCCACACACGTGCTGGCCGACAGAACCGTGACCCCTCAACGTGGAGGCTGAGCGTCCAGTCAGAGCTCGGCAGGGTTAATGCGCCGCGGCAAATTTAAGCTGCATGTGGCCATCGGAATTAAATATATTGTATGGCTTACAGCTGAGAAATGCTAACCTTTTTCTAGTCTCTTGATCTCTGTCTCTCCCTCTGTGCTTAACGTAATTTGACTAAAAACCCTTTAATCCTTCCAGATAATCTGTGAAATGGTTCTCCCGCTCGTCTCTCCTTCTCCCTTCACAGCCCCTTGTGTCTACCTTTCTGTCCATGTCCCTCCGCCGGGCCAAACATTAAGCCAGGGGGAGTGGCATTAGCAAGGTCAGAGTTGACGCAGTTGACATAAACTGTGTCATTAAAGAAGTAGCACACCAGTAAATTAATCTTCCCATCCATTTTTTTTTCAAACAAATGCTTTTACGGCCTGGGTGCCCACCACATATACAGTATTTCACCGCCACCATGATGTATTCTCAGCTTCGGACAGATCACACTGAGATGTTCTCTGGGGCTTGAAATTAACCGGCGACATCCAAGACAATTCGTGACAAGTGTTTCATTTTGTCCTCGCCTCTCCATTTCTTATTGCTGAAATAACCCCAGCTCTCCATCTTTTTCAGATTCCTCAGATCAGCTATGCGTCCACAGCCCCGGAGTTAAGCGACAACAGCCGATACGAGTTCTTCTCGCGTGTGGTGCCTCCAGACTCCTACCAGGCCCAAGCCATGGTGGACATCGTCAAAGCCATGGGCTGGAACTACGTCTCCACGCTGGCTTCTGAGGGCAACTATGGAGAAAGCGGGGTGGACGCCTTCCTCCAGATATCCAGAGAAGCAGGTTTGTGATTTTTGCAGGCAATTCTGACTCATCGTGCCCATACTTAAGTCTGCCAGTCTTTACGTCTGGTGTGTGTGATATGCTGTTCAAGCATCTCCTATTTGCATAGATATGAGATACACCGGCTAACAATCTCTCTTCTCCTGGCCGGGTTATATTTACTCAGTATAAATCACTCAACATGCGCGAGCACTTGCAAGCACAACAAGACAATCCGCCTCAGTCCCTCTCAGCGTCTCTCCACACCTCAGACACCGAGCCTCATGCAAAATGCAATCGGGCGGAAGTATCTTGCGCTGCGTTTGGAGACAGGATATAAACACTGGTGACGTTTTTAATGCCCCTGTGTCTGCAGGCCTTTAACGTTGCGAGGCGATATGGCGTCGTTTGTCACCTGGACAATGAAAAGGAAATTAAAGGATCATATCTGAGTTTCTGCAGGTCTCGGCGAGAAAGCATGTGATATTTACATCATGGCGGCCGTCCCAGATGCAGGAGACATTCGTCTTAATAGTTTTCACGATATTTGTAACATCGATCACAATTTGCTACTTTTCCAATAGTAATTGTGGTAATTCTTCTTATTTTAAAAAAGTACAGAGATCCAACAAATGAATGTACAAATGGATTCAAAGCATTTTTATGGTTCTGGTTTTAGATGCAAATTAAAGGAGATGAAATATGAAATAAGAAATTTATCAAATAAAGATAAATCATATTTTCTAAATCAATAAAATGATAAAATTCCTAAAAATAAATTACGCTGGTTTGATTCATCGTTCACTGTTCTATTGGTATACTATTTTATGTATTTTCCCCACTAATTGTGAAGCCTCCTGCAGTCAATGTAGCCTTGGATTAAAATGTCAAGCAACGTTGTGAAACCAACCTTTGACATTTTTCGTGAAAATGACTGCGGCTTTCCAGACCATGCGTGGGCAAGTGAGTGTGAGTGTGTGTATAAGCGTGTACATGTTGCGACGCTGACACGAGTCCTGCGAATCTGTCACAGGAGGGCTGTGCATCGCCCAGTCCATTAAGATCCCCCGTGAGCCCCGACCAGGAGAGTTTGAGAAGGTCATCAAAAGACTGATGGAGACCTCCAACGCTCGTGGCGTCATCATCTTTGCCAACGAGGACGACATCAAGTGAGTCCAACCGCCCCGCCGAGCAAACCTGCTGCTGCAGCAGGACGTTTTCTGACAGGCTGAAGAGCCGTGAAAGTGCGTCTCTGCCGTGAGGTGTCTCTGAAGTGGCGTGTTTCTTCTTTCAGACGTGTGCTTCAAGCTGCCAAGAGCGCCAACCTGACGGGACACTTCCTATTTGTGGGGTCTGATAGCTGGGGGGCCAAAAACTCCCCCATCCAAGACCAGGAGGAGGTGGCAGAGGGAGCCGTCACCATCCTGCCCAAACGAGCGTCCATTGATGGTGGGACGGTCTTCCGCTGGAAGTTCACGATGTTACACTATCATGTTTACACAGTCCATCTTTAACTTTTTTTAATAACGCAGGATTCGACCAATACTTCGCTACGAGATCCCTAGAAAACAACAGGAGGAACATCTGGTTTGCCGAATTCTGGGAGGACGACTTCAAGTGTAAACTGACTCGCCCCGGGATAAAATACGACCCGTCCCGGCGGAAATGCACCGGTACGCCTGAGACCCCCAGAGCCAGGTTTTCGAGGTCCTTTCCCTTTTTCTGTGCTTGAACTGGTTCCTCTGCCAGGTGAGGAGAGGATCAGCCAGGACTCCCAGTACGAGCAGGAGGGCAAAGTGCAGTTTGTGATCGACGCGGTGTACGCCATGGCCCACGCTCTGCACAGCATGCACCTGGACCTGTGTCCCGGCTCCATGGGCGTGTGCGAGAAGATGGACCCGGTGGAGGGACGGATGCTCCTCCAGTACATCCGCTCAGTCAACTTCAACGGTGAGCCGGCAGTGCCCTAAACCTTTGCTTTTTTGGCTTCTGCGGGGAGGCTTGAATTATTGAGCCTTGACGGGAGCCGCGATGTTTGTCTGCCATTGTACCCAGGTACGGTACAGAGTACATTCCTTCAAAGCCAGTTTCCCCCTCCCCCCCA
>OMPJ01015947.1:0-11680 GCA_900312935.1 Carapus acus | reverse complement strand
TGCCAGGAGTGAAGGAAGGCTCAGGCCTCCAGCAGGCGACAGATCCCAGAGACGGCCTGTGCCTGGGCCTCTGATTGGCTCCCGTGTCTCCTTTTAGGGAAATGGAGTCTGACACGAGGCCTCGGTGGCTAATCTGCAGGTCGGGCTCCTTATTCGTCACGCCGTCAACTCCCGCAGCTCGTCTCACCCGGCCGGCACCTCGCTCCTGATCTGGGTGTCCATCAGGGGGCATGGGCTGTTTTTTCTAAATGAGAATGTAAACAGCCATCACACACACACACAGACACACAGAGCTATGTGCTGTAATCTACCTCAGAGAACTATGCCGCTAACCCACTGGTCCATTTCTATTCTCAGCTTTAACATACGCTAACAAAATACCTCCAGAACACAAAATTATCATCAGATCCTAAATGCCGCCTGACCGATATCAAAATATATTATTATATATTATTATATATTATTATTAAAATATATTTCACTATGAATAAGGAAAAAAAAAAAGATGTCGTATCACTGGTGTAAAATTCCACTGTGACCTGGAGGATAAGAATTGATTCGGGGTGGTGACGTGGAGTCCGAGGTAGCACAGCTATGTAGCCATGTGCTGGGATGAGCCACATGTGGATTATGTGTGTGGACCAATGGACTGTGTGTTGTTCTGCTGCCGCCGTTGAAAGCGTCTATATATAAACTCTGTTCACAGCAGGAGAGGCGGCGGTACAGTACGTCAACGCATTCTTTACTGAGTTTTCTGGACGTCTGATTGTCAGACGCAGAATATGGCAAATGCCTCAAATTCCGGATTGTCAGCCAGATTTAGAAACTAGGTAATATGGAGTCACCTCCTGGAGTCAGGTCTTAAAACATCTCTCTGAGAGTCAGATGCCCAGGCTGGCCTCAAACCTCATGTTTCTATATGTGCTGTATGTGCTCATTGGCCAGTTTAGGATTCAGTGTTGTGTGAGCCACCTCTGTCCACTCATCTATTTATCCACTTTGAATATCACATTATATTTACTTTTTTTTAACTTAAAAAGGAGTGACTGAAAATACTATCCAAGGGGTCTGATTCCTATCTATTAACATGTAAATCCAACAGCAAACTTTCTCTCACTTTCATTCATTATTATCATTAGTGGTAGTATCAGTTGTAGTATCAGTTGTAGTAGTAGTAGTCGGAGTGGTGGTAGAAGTAATAGCAGTCCTGGTAGTAGTAGTTGTAGTTGTAGTCACAGGAATATTAGTAGCAATTGATGTGGAACCAGTGGTGGTCAAAATTGTAGTAATAGTAGTAGTCTTTGTAGCAGTGACAGTGGTGGTAATCGAAATAATATTAATGGTGGTAGCAGTGGTCGTAGTAAGAGTCATAGTGGTTGTAGTCGGAGAAGTGTTAGAAGTGATAGTAGTCCTGAAAGTGCTAGTTGTAGTCAAATGAGTAGAAGTAGTGATGGCAGTGGAACTAGTGGTAGTCGAAATAGAAGTAATGGTAGTAGTAGTCGAAGAAGTAGAGTAGTGGTGATTGAAATAATATTTATGGTGGTAGTAGTAGTTGTAAGAATCATAGTGGTAGTATTTGCAGTAGTGTTGGTAGTAATAGTAGTCCTGATAGTGATAGTTATAGTAATATGAGAAGTAATAGTTATGGTAGTGGAACAAGTGGTAGTCGAAATATTAGTAATCGCAGTAGTAGTCGTGGTAGTGGTAGTGATAGTAGTGGTAGTCGAAGGAATATCCCTAATGGTACTAGAAGTAGTACTATTGGTGGGAGTAGCAGTCATGGTAGCAGTGGTGGTACACGTTATCGTAATATCATTGGTGGTGTTAGCACTAGCTGTAGTTGTTGAAGTAGCAATAGCAGAAGTTAAAACTAATGGTTGTTGTTGATGTTGTGGTATTCTTATTTGTATCATTGTCATTGTTCTCAACCCTGACATGGAACCTTTTGGAACCTCCCAGCCCTGCAGCATCCCTCTGTGAGACCCGGTCAGGACCTGAGGCTCGACACAGGGAGCTGGAGGAGGCAGCAGCTCCTGGGTGGCAGCGTTTAGCCAGCTGTCCTCGGGGCCTATTAGCTTTCTGCGCTTATCACTGCCGATTTATCCGAAGGAGCCGATTTGCTCAGAGCGGCTGACGGCTTTGAGGGACACTTGTCCTTACATGGGCAGGAGGGAAGCACGGCGGTGGTCTTGCGTCTGTCCCGTCTGACAGCTGTCTTGTAGGCCCCACCCCTCGACGACAACGTCCCTTCCCCCCAGCCCACATGCACATACAGATGCACACACAGTCCGCAGCTGTTAGCAACAATTGTTTAGTAGCAGTCTGTCCTTCTCAGTCAAGTTTGTTTACGACTGGAACGTCTCCTGCGACAAAGACAGTTTGTCCACTGCAGGATAAAGAAATCGGACTGCATTTGCTATTTCTATATCCTCTAATTCTGTGATCAATGAGGGATTTAAACCTACCAAAACATTTCAGATTAGTCATAATCGTGAAGCATCAACTACAAATTATTCTTCTGTGTACTTGCACATTTTCATCACTATTTTTCCCCAAAAAATAGGAGGTAGGCTGTGACGTTGGGAAGCGTCTGCGCTCCCCTTGGCACCGGGAGCAGTGGAAGCTGCCACATGTCTGCGGTGAGCAGCTGCTGGCTCAGCGGAGCCCGACAAACCGCTCGCTGGCTGTCTGACCGCTCAATCACAACCATGATTTGATCTCTTCAACAGCTATTCGGTCCTTGTAAATCACACAAGTGGCCGAGAGGGAGGAGAGGGCGGAGGGATAAAGAGGGTTGAGAGGTACTGTAATAATAAATTAGGATTGTCACGATGACAAACCCAATTGCACAGCAAGAGTTTGTCGCAATTACTGTAGCAGTCACTTATTTTATCGCACTAAAAATATAACATCCAAGAGAGAAATGTGCAAAATCAAGTATTGAACACAAACACTAAAAAACATGAGACTTTTCGGTCGAGGCTGTGATGCATGCTTTCTCCAAACAGGTTCTTTTGCACGTGGACCAGCACCAAACATGGTAAGAAGCAGGCCGATCTTTCTAAGAAACGTAGCCCGGTGTCCCTGCGCTTGAATGCATCACGCTGCGTTTTGCTGAGTGCTAATCGTGCCCCGGGAGCAGCCAGCAGTTTGTCTGATAGTGTCAGCGCTATAAATACAGCGGGAGACTTGAAACTTTCCATGTCATCGCCCCATTGTTCTGTGCTCACAGCTGTGTGTGCGTGTGTGTGTGTCTGTGTGTCAGGGGTATAAAGCTGGCAGTCCTTACAGTGACACCATAGAATGGTGGATCCAGTTGTGTGTTGGCCTTTGTGTAGCCACGCATGAAATTAGACCAGTGAGCTTAACACCTGTTTGCAGAAATTTCTCAACTTTGGTTTGAATTCTCAATCATGCACATATTCTCATAACTGATGATTCTCAATCATACCTGATAACAGATTGTTTTACTTCCAAATTTAGTCAAGACAACACTGAGTTGAACTGAATACCACCAGCCAATTTTTGCACAATTCAATAAAATCTAAGTTGTTCTTTCAATTTGTCCCATCTAAAACTAAAGCAACTGCTTAAATTAAATTACGGGAATATTGACTTGAATCATATTGAATTAAATTTATTTAAATTGTTGATGTTTACATGTAGCATCCCTGCTGCGGCTAAAGGTGAGCTAGGCGTTAGCTAGGTTACGATAATGACAAAATTGACAATTTAGCACGGTTCAAAACCAATTTTAAAACAAAGATTGATGGCTGCATGTCTTGTTTGATAGTCATGATGAATATATTAAATACAAAATTAGTTAAATGGAATTGTGACGTCTTTGTGTCGCCGTTTTTCTTGGTGACATGCCATGAACAAAAATATGCGTCACTTCCGGTTATTGCTACCGGTGGCGAGCCATTTGATTGGCTGTCGGCCTCGTAGCAACCACCCTAGCAACCGTGAGTTTAGGTCTCGAGTATGGAACATTCGTGGTGAAATTTTTAATCCGGTTTTAATTTGCTCGGCAGGTGTAAAAGCAACGGCGGTTGTCTCAAAATGGGGAAACCCAAGCGTGTGTTTGTCAGCGACGTGGACAGCTACTCCTCCGGCGCTATCGCCCAGGTAAAGCCAAATAAAGCAGTCAGTAACGCGAGGGCCGCTGCTGACCTGACTGTTGTCCATGTTGACAGTATCTGTCCGGGCGCGTCCTCGGCGAGCTGGCCGAGGACTTCGACGACGCGGTGTCCAACCAGGAGGAGCCCGCTTTCGTTGTGGTGGGGACCGTGTCTTCGTCCTCACATTGCGGGAAACTCAGCTTCCTAGCCGAGCAGTACGAAGTGAGTCACACACGGACTGATTCCGTGTAAACAAACCATCAATTCTGTGAGAAAAAGGAAAAAAAACTTTTCAGAACTTACCCTGCACCTTAGATATACAATTAATAACAACGCATCTACATTATTCTATCTAAACTTGGAGAATATAAAAGTAAACAATGCAATTTGTCCACCACAACGTGTATCTGGTAGGGCAGGGTTACATTTTTAGGATTGTAATTTCAAAATAAGAGCATTTGCACAGACAGGACGGATCTCAATCGATACAAATAAAACCGTTACATCAGATATCCAGAGAGTTCATCTCACATTGATTCTCATGTGTAGTATTGATATTTACACTATGCATACTACAGTATTTTGCATCACCACCAGAGTTAATGTGCCCTTGAGCAAGCCACTTACACCCCTAACCACCATGTCCAATTCCACATCCAATTCCCTGCCATCATTCAAGAGCAGCTGAATGCACTGAGGCACTTTCTCCCTTCAGACTAGAGGTTCTATCTGGAGTTTGTTGAAAAAACAAATCTGAATCTGCTCTTTCAGTCTCCCAGTCAAGAGGAGCTCCGCGAGCGGCTGCTGGAGTGTGACGTGGTGGTGTACAACATCTCTGAACATGCCACAAAGGAGAAGTTAGAGGAGGCCACCTGGGCCCTGGCAGGTAACGCAGACCTACTTGGAGTAGTTGCGAAACAGAACATCTCAATCATTCATCTAAGGTGGGACTTTTTCCTCTGACAGCGCTTCTTGAAGCGATGGAGACCTTTAAAACCGTGAGGAAGTTCATCCTGGTCTCCACGCTGATGACCTGGGCCATGACCAAGCCTGTGGACATTGTGAGGCTTGCAAAGGGATGGATAAGGTTCCTTCAGTCGACTTGAAAAGTGCCTGAAAACCACCAACGCCATCTTTGTTCTCAGGAAGAACCGAATGTTCCCCTGACGGAGGAGGACTACCGGAGGAGAAGGCCGCACCCGAGCTACAGGGGCCACCACGAGATGGAGAAACGAGTGCTCAAGCTGCGTACTATCGTAAGGAGATCATCAGTTAGTTTTCGTATCGCATGGGATTGGAAATTTATTCCGATTTGGAATTTTGCTCTTCTCACAGAAAAAGTCGAAGCTGAAGGGCTACGTTTTGGGTACTGGTCTGCAGTACGGGAGGGGAGAAAACATCTTCCACTGCTTCTTCAAGGTAGGTCTCGCCAAAATAAAAGTGCTACCACCACTACCACATCCTCTACAGATGTCTTGCTTCCCCACAGATGTCTTGGTTGGTGCAGTTCCCCCAAATTCCTGTTTTTGGACCGGGCACCAACTACATCCCCATGATCCACGTGGATGACCTGGCAGGGTGACATGGCGTTGTTTCCTCCTCCTTTAAAAATGGGTCTTGCTCGCACTTCCTGTCGGGCTGAAGCACCGTTTTTGCTTTTTCCAGAGTGATCCACAACATCATTCATCTCAGGCCCAAACCAAAGTACATCCCGGCGGTTGACGGTTCCAAAAACAACTTGGAGGAGATCGTTAAGGTGAGCAAGTCGGCTTGGAAAATAAAAGCGTGGCACCAAAATAGATGTTGACGCTGTGACATACTTTAGGCGGTTAGCAAGGCGCTTGGACCCGGACAGATTTGCTTCATTCCAGAGGAGGAGGCCATCGAAAAGAAGCTGGTGACGGTAAGAAGCTGCTCTTCTGACGTATTCCACTCCCAACCTCCAAAGTTGTGACGCGTCATCTTCTCATTCCAGAAAGAGGATCTCATCTGCCTGTCCATCAATCTCCGTATCGATGCTTTTATTCTGAAAGACACCTTCAATGTCAGCTGGGTGTCTGAGGACGGGTTGACGGAAAACATCCTCAAGATGGTGGATGAGTACAAAGACACCAGGGACCTGAGTGTGAGTGTCTCAGGCTGTCCTCCAAACTCCTGGTCAGGTGATGATCACACGTTCTGGCCGTTCTTTGGACGTTTCCCGATGTTTCGCTCCTTGTAGGCGATCAAAATCCTCCTCACCGGCCCCCCGTGCGTCGGTAAGACGCAGGTTGCGACAAAGCTGCGGCGTTACTACCAAATACACCACATCACACTCAAAGACATCATCCAGGACAAGCTGGCACAGCTGGTGAGTGCGGGGAGGTGTATTCTGCTCCCTAGTGGTGAGTCGAATGAATTGCAGCAGTATCTTTGTCCCCCCCCCCTTACCTGTTTTTTTTTCTCGTCCTTTGTCGGCTGAAGGAGTGGATGACCAAATCTGGGGAAGACTACGAGGAGGAAGGCGCGGCAGCCGCCGAGGAGCAGCTGGAGGCCATCCGCAAAAGCATGATGATGAACGACGGTTGGAGATCCGCCTCAGCTGACGTTGGCGCCGTCGATGTTAGGCGGTGCTCGTCACCTCCGCCTTTGCCCCGACAGGACGCCTGTCTGACGAGCTGCTCGCCACCATCCTCCAGGAGACCCTGACCTCGCCCCCCTGCAAGAACCACGGTTACGTCCTGGATGACTTCCCCAAAACCTTCAAGCAGGCAAAGCTGATCTGCTCGGGTGAGTTTCAGACTTTGGAGTTCCGGACATCGGAGTTCCGCTACTTATCCGCTACTTCACTGACCATGCTGTTCCTGTTTCTCAGAGGAACAAGAGGACGAAGGAGATCAGGAGACGACATCCAAGGCGCCTCAGTACAACGAACTCATCACCCCAGGTTGACCTTCAGTTCCCACAGAGGGTTTGGCTTCTCCTATAGACAGTGAAGGCACCATATGCGTCACTTCTCCTCTGTTCTCCAGACCACGTCTTCGTCTTCAACGCCTTGGACGAGTTCTTAATGAAAAGGAGGGAGGAGCTCCGCCAGGCTGACCCAGACAAAATCACGGATACGGAAGAGCAGTTCAAGGCCCGGCTCCTCAAGTACAGACGGCTGGCGGCCGAGGACGAGACCATGTTGGACTACTTTGACGAGCTGGAGATCCACCCAGAGTACATCAGTACGGACACCAAGCTGCCACCGGGGTCGTCTCCCGTCCTCCGGTGGCTCTGAGTGTCTCGTTTTCTGTCCAGATGCCGAGGTGAGTGACCTGGAGTGCACGGAGATTGTGGAGAACATCACCAGGATCGTGGGGAATCCCAAAAACTACGGCCTGAGTCAAGAGGACAAGGACGAGTACGACCGGAAGATAGAGGAGGAGCGTCGGCAGAAGCAGGAGGCGGACGAGGCGGAGAGGAGGAGGCAGAGGGAGAAAGAGATGGACGAGATGACCACCCAGTACGAGGACTGGGTAGGTGGACGCGCCAGACGTGTGTTGTGCTACATTAGGGGGCGCTCACGCAGTCTGGTGGATGATCCCAACAGAAGAAGAACCTGGTGGAGGTGGAGAAGCAGCAGGCGGAGCTGCAGGAGGTCCAGGCTCTGCCTCTGAGGAACTACCTGATGACCTACGTCATGCCGTCGCTCAGCGAGGCCATGCACGAGTGCTCCAAGGTCAAACCCGACGACCCCGTCGAGTTCCTGGTATGATCCCACGCCGTCTCCACACACACACACACACACACACACAAAAGCCTGAGACCTTATCTTGTCTGCATAGGCCGAGCACCTCCTGCACAACATCAAACACGACTGATGGCCATGCTGACGAAGATCTCAGGGTCTCTGTCCTCCACGTGAAGGATTCATAGGGTGAACCTAGCGTCTGTGGCTTACGTATGTTACACCAACTTGCCACACAGTGGCGCTAGAAGGCAGCTAATGATTCATAACTGCAAACTGTGACACAAGCAATCGACAGTGACTCCACAAGCAGGAGAAACTTGGTCTATATAACCAAATTTAAGTGTTTTGACCCAGATTTCCCTTCTCAGCAATGTCAGCATAGACACCATAGTGCTGAAAGTGTCTCCTTTGTTTTCGAAGTATTTTGAGAAGTGTGTAAACACATTGCGTATTTGAAGATGAGGCCAAACACTTCTGGAGCTCCTTCTCAGCGATCCAAACGCCCACACGGAAACTGCATCATGAGCCTCTCCTCCATTCATTCTGACTTCTGGCTTGGCCACCGACTGGTTTTCCACAAACTGTCCGTCACAGCGCCTCCTGGGGGTGCAGCTTGGGGTGTCAGACTCTCTCCAGGTAGTAGAGAGGCTCACACCGAGTCCTGCAGGCCTCAGTGATGTTTTGACACATGTGTGTCCAGGTCCAAGAGTTTTTTTTTTTCCTCTGGACTGGGACTCCCATCACAGATGAATCTCCGCATTGTTTGGGAGTTGGGGGAGGGAGTCACGGCCTCTGCCAGCTTTCCATCCGTTCATTAGGGATCCATCCTTTGAGCAGTGCTGTCTGGCGAGTGACTCATGGAGGAGGATCTTCCAGGAGGAGCCCAGCCGACGCTAGAGCTGCTCGGCCCAACGGGCACACACACTTCTTCCTGTTGTACACCACACTGCTGCAAGCTAGGCTGCAACCAAAACAGCTCACTCAGGGAATATTCCAAAATACAATACGTATACAGTATGTATACACAGTATACGCACAAGGGCTGTCAGGCTAATCGCCTGTTTAAAAACCACATTATTCCACATTTAAGGATATTTGTGAGCACTAGTGTCCCGAAGCACGACTCCTAGCTCGGATTTTGGCTCGTAACCCTGAATAAAAATACTGTATGTCCCGAGAGTCAGCTTGTATATCAAAAAACTCCTTTGTCAAAGTACTGCTGTATTTGAAATATGACTTTCAACAATGTGTAACAGTATGCGTGCGACTGAGGAGAGATCTTCGAGCTTGCAGTTCCTTTTTTGACCACTAAGTGGAGCTGGAATACTTTCTGTAACTTTAAAAATCTTAATACTGTGTTGAAAATGTCAGGGCGACAATAAGTTAATCGCGATTGAGGTCAGACCTTAACGTATGTTTTCTTTTTTTTTTCTGTTTTTTTTTTGAAATTGTGATTTAGGCTCGTAGTATTTTGTCCCTTCTGCCCACCCTTACTTTGCTCCTGAAACCGTAACGCACAACGGAATCAGCAGCCATGTTTTTGGAGCAGACATTAAATGGGTCCAATCAAATTAAAAGATCATAAAGGAATGTTTGCATTTCTGGTCATTTCCTATTTCCTAATGCAAATAATCTGGTTACAGCTGTGTTGAATTGAAGAGTTTTACTGGTCACATGCTCGCAGTAATGTGCAAATTACTCACTTGCTTCTATCGACTCAAAAACTGGGATTGTAAACGTGATTACACATGCAATTTATCGCTATTGAGTACAGAAATTCAGAGATAAATTGTGTTTTGGGTTATTGCATCAAATCTTTGGGGAGGGAGACAGTTTATCCTCATTATCTGAGGAGCACTGAGCCCAGTCTGGCTCCTGGGGAGCACTTAGGCTGGGCGCGTTGCTCGAGGACACTTTAGCGTTGTTCTAAGAAGAACCTGGAGTCCAACCAGCAACCTTCTAGTTTCCAAACAACTACTCCCACCACTGCTGTCGCTACGCCCGTCTTGTTGACTCTCAGAGCCTCCGCAAGCTAATTAAGCCCCGTTTTCTCTGGGGCGGGCTGGAAAAGAAATCAGGCCTTGATGGACGTTCCTCCTCTGGCCCGATGGTTCTAGCAGACTGACATCATCTGGGAACTCTGGCCCCGCCGACGGTACATTCCACAAATTCATCATATTGATCCATGTCAACGTGTCGCGGCCCCGCTCAGAAAATACAGCAACATGTTGCTTCACTTGTGTGTGTCTGTGTGTTGTCAGTGATGATGTCATCGCTATCGCTTTCATTGTTGTCAGAGTGTGTTAGAGGTGAGGAGAAAATGTGTGTGTGTGTGGTTTGGCGGCGCTTCGTCGTAAATAGCGGAGGGGGGCAAAGTGTCAAACATCAGGAGGGAAGTAATGGCCCCGTTAGGGATGCTCTCACACACACACTTACACACACAAACACACACACACACACACAGAGAACTCAGTCACTCATGGTAATTTCGCACTTCCGCTTTGAAACACAGATGGACCCTGCCAAACAGCTGTGGCAGCCATGTTTGTCGTCCCAGGGGTCGACTGTCTGACTGTCCAGCTGTCTGTCTGACTGTCCAATTGTCTGTCCAACTGTGTGTTGTCTGTCTGCTTGACTGTCTTGGGGAAACAAGCTAACAGACAGAAAACACCAATAAAAGTCGCTTTTTCCTTTCGAATCCAGTTTGTTTGTTACCTCAGCAGGTTGAGAAGCGCTTCTCCAAGCTGGCTGGTTGCTGGTTGAGTTCCAGCATCTTCATTCAGGGACATTGACATGTTCTTGAGCAGGGCAAACCCAAAGTGCCTTTCTCAGGAAGGCTAATCGCTGAAGCAGAAAGTAAACAAAACACAAAACATTAAACAAATCACAGAAAATCTATAAAAAGCTAATGTGAATAAAAAACAAGAAAATAATAATTTGAAAAATAGAGAGATAATAAATCATCAACATCTGAATAGTAATGTGACTGATTTAGTTTATAATAAATAAATAGTTAGCAATATGTGTGCTTGTATATGACTGTGTCATAGGGTGAATCCCTGAAGCAGAGTAAACAAAACAAAACATTAAAACAAATAATAGAAAATGTATAAAAAGCTACGATTAATAAAAAACAAAAAAATAATAATTTCAAAAATACATAGAAAGATAATAAAACATCAACATTTAAACAATAAATTGAACGATTTAGTTCATAGTAAATAAATAATTATCATATGTTTGCTTGTATACGAGTGTGTCTGAAGGGACAAAACGCGCTCTGTCCCTGTCTCCACGTGGACACCTGGCTGAGCTGCCGAAGTCTCTGCCTGTACTCTGGTCAGCCAGTGTGGCCTCCATCCAGTGGAAAAGCTTCAGTCCAGGACGACTTTTTCACCTGAGCTGGCGCTAACGGGCCAAGAAGGGCCTCAGTCTGAACCGCCGGGCGTCGACCCGACTGGAAACATGTCGTTTTCCTTTCAGTTTGGAGCAGCAGCACTTATCCGGCAGGAAAGACGCTGGAGTGGAGACGAAGGCGTGCTGGGGGGGAGCGAATAACACGGAGGACAGACGTGGAGTAAACATGTAAACACACATAATCTGAGGGACGGACACACTGGTGTGTGTGTGAGTGTGCGTGTGTGTCTGCAGGCAGGCTGCTGCTTTTTGTTACCACTTATTTGCAACAAAGATGAGCCAGTGGTGCCAAAAGGTCTGCACAGAGGAGTGTGTGTGTGTGTGTGTGTGTGTGTGTGTGTGTGTGTGTGTGTGTGTGTGTGTGTGCGAGAGAGAGAAAGAGAGAGGGAGAGGGAGAGGGAGAGAGAGAGAGAGAGGGAGAGAGAGA
>OMPJ01015945.1:0-21575 GCA_900312935.1 Carapus acus | reverse complement strand
CTTAACGCCAGGGGAGGATTTTCTAGCTCCGGTTGGTCGCTAGCTTCAGCCATAATGTCCAAATTAAATCATAGTTAATTTTACAACAGACGCGTGGACCTCGCAATACTGTTTTGAAGAGTGCAGGAAAGGCTTGACTGATTGGTTCGCCGTGCGACGTCACCTCCACATGGTCACAAGAGCACGAATCAGGAAAGAGTTTCTCACTAGATAATGAATATTAAGTAGCCATATGTGACAGGTACAGAACAGGCGCAGCACGTCTCTAGGTCTGTGATTGCTGCATATAAAAACAAATAAACGGACTGTATTCGTTCGGTACAGCACTGTACCGTACCGAGGGTCTTTTCGGTACGGTTCGGTACGAATACAGTGCACCGTTACAGGCTTAAATAACAGTATAAAAGTTATCTTGTAAGACTTATGAAGATGTCTTTTATTTCACAACACAGGGCCTAATAGACTAAGGGGATGGAATACAGTATAAGATATCAAATGACAGTAAGAGGGTAAATTAAGAGTTCATAATGTTAAAGACAGTGTTCAATACTTACACGAAACAAAGACAAAACTGTACAGAGTACAGGCGTCCCGAAAGTATAGTAGTTTGTGAACGCTACAGGCACACAGCACACAGGACATGCATAGAACTGTACAGAGTACAGGCGTCCCGAAAGTATAGTACTTTTGTGGACAGTGAAAACCCACAGCACACAAGATAAGCATAGAACTGTACAGGCGTCTCGAAAGTATGGCACTTCGTGGACAGTGAAAGCTCACAGCACACAGGATAAGCATAGAACTGTACGTGTCCCGTAAGTATAGTACTTTGTGGACAACAAACCAGAATTTTTCTCAACAAATTAAAAAACAGAAAGGAAAGACAGTGAAGGGGGGGAAATTGAAGGTAAGAGAGCAGAGGGCAGTGGAGGAATTTGCATGTGAAAAACTTTAACTTGTGGTGCTCTGGCTTTTATAGGTCTGACTCCCTTCAACGCATCAAGGGAATGGACCTTTTTTGAAACCCCTCCCGTGCCACTGTCATGGGGGGTTGGTAGCCTACCATTAACCCTTTCCGTACCACTCCCGGAATGTGGGAGGTTTTTCCACAAGTTACAGTTACTTATTTGATTTGTTATTTTCCCAGCCACTTTTTGTTTTTGCTCTCTTAACTTAAGTCTTTCCACACATGTTCATGTGATACATTTCTTTTCATGTGAAATGCAACATACAACAGCTGTGCGCGCCGTCGTTTTGCTTTCTTTGGTGAAAAACAGTGGACATGAACCAAAAAAAAGATTAAATAACACACCAGAATTAAGAGCACCGGGCCGTCGCGTCAGTGCACGCCGCCATCTTGCCATCATACCACATCAAAATAATCTCAAATCTGCTTAAAACACTAACAAAACTTAAACCATAAATTTGTTGTCGACCAGTGCTATCTGTTATTTTATGCACGCAGGTGTTAAAGCTGTCGTCCATGAGGTGGCAGTGGGGGATGGTGGTGATGGAGGAGCAAGGGTCTTTCTCATATCACACACATCTCTTGCGGGCCATAGAGCCCACAGTCCACAAGTGGAATCTGCCTGTTGTTCACCATCCGTACCAGTCCAGCTTGATCCTATTCATCAAAAGCAAAGACGCAGACACTTTAAGACGTTAAACTTTGTTTTTTGTTTTTGTTTTGTTTTGTTATGTTTTTAACCTTTTCAACCTTCATTCATTTACTCCTCTGTATATGCATTCACCTCTCCAAATAACAATTTCTTCTGCAAGCATCCATGTGCATGGAGAGTCCCTCCTGACATCATCTGTCAACCTTTCCGGCAACCTTAAGAACTAGCAGGGGCTCAGGGCCGATCTCTGATGTAGCCTCGCTGCTTGCTTGAATCGCTCTTGAGTCACTCTTACCACAAACTTCACTACTGTCTTGCTGTCCTCATTTATGTTCCACATGACCTTCATATAATTCTCAGCCACTCATGACCTTTGCTACAGTACATCTCTTAGTGCCCTGTCATTTTCCTGTGTTTTTTCTAATCCTCTGTCTTCTATTTGTGATATTAAGAGAACAACACATCTGATACTTACAAGACATGTTTTGTAGTGATACAATCTCAACTGAGATGGTTTGATAGTATGGTGGTATTAATACTTAAAACATTTAGCTGCACATTGTTCAGATTTTTTTTAAATGTAGTCACAGCACAATATCATAATATCTATAAAAGCAATTGTAATGTTTTGTCTCAGTAATTTCAGTAATTTGAATTAAGTAATTGAAGTAAGTAATTTGAATTAATGTATTGCTCTCTTTTTTGTCCTTTGTAATGCTCAATCATTCTGTGTCACTTGACACACCTGACAGTCCAATGGCACACATATCATGTACAAGAACACTGTATGGATTGAGAGTGTGAACAATACTGGAAATGTCATAACCAGAGACAAGACAATCAATGTTGAGTTTTCTTGTGCCTATGAACTAGACCTGAAGATCTCACTTGAGACTGTCCTGAAGCCCATGCTGAGGTCAGGGAGTACTCACTGCAACAATGACATGCCATAGAGATCACACACATGCAATCTCCTGACGTGACATACTAGTATGTGGCAACTTGTTCACGAACAATACCTACAATGCCACTAACAAGGCAATTGTATTTAATTCACCTTAACTGAGCCCCATTTTTTTAAAAGATTGTATGTGTTTTTTATTACATTAGATTCTATCAGCAACACACATCCCTTTGCTGTGTTTCCTCTCTTTGTCCTCACTCTCTCAAATCTTTCAGTGTAATTAACCTCACCCTGCCAACCCAAGAGGGAAACTTCATCACCAAAATGGCGCTGTATAAGAACTCTTCATACCGGCATCCATACAAGGAGGGCGAAGTGGTACTGAGTACACGGGATGTCCTATTTGTGGGTGTGTTTGTGGAAGGGGCAGATGAAAACCAACTAATTCTGATAGTCAACATGTGCTGGGCCACACCGTCCCGCTACAGCAGTGATAGACTTCGCTACATCATCATAGAGAGAGGGTAATGATCATCACGTTCATTTGCTAGTCTGATTACATGTAGATAAAACATTTCAATGTCTAGGTGGCAGGTGACACTTAAATCTTTGTAAAAACTGGAGACCATTAGAACTGCTCAACATGTTGTTGTGACTTCACTGTTCTGGAATCTACTCATTTAATATCAAAAATAATTTCAGGTGTCCAAATATCAAGGACAACACAATTGCCATGGCAGAAAATGGGGTATCATTGACTTGCCGCTTCCATGTTACTGTCTTCAAGTTTATTGGAGATTATGATGAGGTCCATCTTCACTGTGATGTATCTTTGTGTGACTCAGACACGAATGCCTGTAAAGTGGTAAGAGCCTGTTGTCAAAATCTCGCCATGTTGTATTGTTCTAATCTTTATCTTAACTCTTTATCTGCTTGTTTATGGGCAGAATTGTCCACATAAAAGAAGATTGTACACTGGGAAAAGTGACCATAAAGAGCATATATTGACAGTGGGACCAATACGAAGGCGAGGTAAGATGAAGCTGCCCGCAGTCCCACAAAGTGTAATGCTATTTTTCAACATTTTGTAAATGTCCCATGCGAAATTATGGGTAAGTTTGTTACCCTCTAATTTGTAATGTTTAAGTCTAAAAAAGCGTAAAAAAATTGAAAATATACCTACTAACTGAGAAGAGAATCCAGTACATGCTTTATTTTACAAGTGCAAGTGCACTTGTTCCTCAACCAGATCACTCCCACCTTCTGTCAGTTTGTTCAAACGTGAACATGATAACACAACAAGGTTTGAACCACTTACAGATTGCCTAGAAATGGTGGTCTGGGTGTATTCACTCTATAGTCTTTAATTCCACTAAATTTATATAGCTTGTGTGCTATATACAGTTTCAAGGGGCAATAGGGACACACACAAACAGTACCTCAACAAGATTTTTTGACCGATTTCCAGTTGGTCAAAGTCTAAATGAGTCTGTATTATATGGGGACAGATTGGCACAACTAATTTGCACCATAATCTGTCAGTGTTAGTGTAAGAGGGTTAAAGACGTAAATCTGCAAGCACATGAGTGGACTCGACCCAATTTGACTTCAGTCGCTGTCCTGCCAAATACGTTTCAATTGGTGCCTGGAGTAGCACCAACTGTGGCGTTGCCTACAATGCGGAGCTGGAAACACATGGAAAAAGGAGTAAAGTAGAAAGGGGATTAATGTCTTAACTGAAATAGATTGTGTACTCTTAATGCTTAACAGTCTGGCCAAATGGTAGTTTGAACAGTAACTCTATCCTACACTCACTACCACTTAACACCCACCTGTTTCAGAGGTTGGTTCAACGTGAGAGATCCAATCGTTCTCCCTCCAGAAAGAGACCATCTCTTCATTCCAATTTCTTGGTGCTTGAATTGAACTGAGAACTGTGTATACTTCATTTTTGGATTATGCTATAGATTAGGCCTATATATCTAACTCATGTACATTTTAATTTTAGTCTTCTATTATAGTATAGTATAGTGTATCATTTCAGGGGATTTTTGAGATTAACCAGCCACAAAATGGTTACTTCCCATTGTGGTGGAGTGGAAGAAGTTGGGAGGAGTGTGCATATCCTCTGCAGGAGATGCAACTTGAAACTGGAAGAGGGTTGTAAGCAATGTCAAGAAAGAGTGAGGCAAGGTGGCATCATTAGGTGGTGATGTGTAGGATCACCTTAGAAATCAGAACGAGGAGGCAAGTGAGGGTAGTGGCAATGTTAAAATAGTGGTGATTGATTTAGGGTGAGTGTTACCAGTAGTGTAGGTAAGTCATTGTGACAAGCTCCAGAGTGTGAGAACTTATCAAATGAGTGGGAGGGTACAGGAATCAGGAATTAGGAATCAGGAATCTTTTACTGTCATTGCAGCAGTTGCATTGTGCAATGAAATTAAGATGCTGAATGGTGGTGCATAAGGAATAAAAAATGGGGAAAAAATCTGTATACAGAAGAAATATGTACAGACAATATATATAGTATAAATCAATGGTATAAACAGTTGCAGCCATGATGGAGTAGGAATTATTGTGGTTGGGATATCTAACATTTCACTGTTTAACTGTTATTCAATACCATTGAGGTGAAGTATGACTGCTGGGTAAAAACTGTTCCTAAGTCTGGTTGTCCTTTTTTTTTTATTGCCCTAAAATTCCTGCCTGAGGGCAGACGTTTGAATCGTCTGTCAGGGTGTGAGAGCTCCTGGAGGATCTTGTTTGTGTTTCTTCTGCAGTGGGAACTGTATAGTTTTTGCAATGAAAGGAGAGGGCTGCCAATAATTCTTTGGGTGGTCTGGATGACTCTCGGGACTCTCTTCCTCTGTGCTACTGTGCTGTTGAGGAACCATGCACAGAGGCAGCAGGTGAAGATGCTCTCTATTGTGCAGCGATAGAGGGATATCAGAAGTTTCTCTTAGATGTTGTATTCCCTGAGAACCCTCAGGAAAAAGTCTCCTCTGAGCCTTCTTCACCAGTCCAGCAGTGTGAGGTCCTTAGGTCAGATCCTCCCTGATGTTGGCTCCCAGGAATCGGAAATCAGAGACCCTCTCTACACAGTTCCCATCAATTTGAAGAGGCATGACGTTGTGAGTCTTCCTCCTGAAATTGACAACAAGCTCCTTGGTCTTGTCCGTGTTTGGAAGCAGGTTGTTGTTGTGGCACCGCTCTGACAGCTGCTCCACTTCATCCCTGTAGGCTGACTCATCATCTCCAGTGATGAGCCCCACTACTGTGGTGTCATCAGGAAAGTTGATGATGGTGTTGCTGTGATGGGTGGAGGTGCAGTCATGGGTATAGAGGGTGTAGAGTAGGGGACAGCAGTAGTAGACAGCTCTGGGATGAGCCGGTATTGAGGCTGATGGCTGTGGAGCAGAGCTGGCCTACTCTGACCCTACAGTAACATGGCAACGGGATCTTGTAGGAGGATGTTTGATGTTTTGTCAAAGTGGAGAGAGGGAGAGGTGGTGGAAAGAGGACACACACACACACACACACACACACACACACACATAATGAAAATCAATGGGAAATGTTTACCAAATCGTCAAAGGGTTTGGATGTTTGTGTGTGTGTGTAGTTTTCTTAACATGTGGCACATGTTTGAAAGTGAGAGTCGACATCTTTGCAGACTGTTGACTACTTAATCCAAGGACAGTCAACTCAAGGTCGCCATACTGTAAGATGAATACAAAACCCATCAAAGATATTCCAAAGCCAAGGATTTTCATTTAATGATCCATTTTAGAGTCAGATTGGTGTGAGGAGGACAATGGAGGCTGTGAGCAGATCTGCACAAGTAAAGGAACTGGACCCTTCTGCAGCTGTGTCACTGGCATGCTGCAACGAGATGGCAAAAGCTGCCATGGTAAGGCAATTGATGTTCAATTCCTTCTGCTTTAGACTGCTTTTTTGGGGATTGCCATGATGGATCATCTTCCCTCACCTCTTCCCACTCTTTACATCCACATTTGAACATCCTCATGTCCTCTCTCATGACATCCCTGAACCTTTTTTGTGATCCTCCTTTCTCTTAGTTTGTAGCTAAATTTTCAATGTCCTTTGCAATATATTCACAATCTCCCTCCCTTCATGTGCCCAAACCATCACAATCATACGTCCCTGACCTAATTGCCAAACTGCTTCACCTTAGCTGTTCATTTCCCATCCTGTCCGAACTGTATACCACCAACGAAAACCTCAGCATCTTAATTTGTGCTACCTCCAGCCCAGTCACCTGTTTTATAGACAGGAGCCACGGTCTCCAAGCCATTAAGCGTGGCAGGGCTCACTCTTGTTAGTCACCTCTTTCCTTGCTATTCGTATTTCACAACACATCACTCATTTCCAACTCAATCTGCCTTGCCTGCTCTCTATACTTCACTACTCTTGTGTCTGCTGCGTTAGGTGAGCCACCCAAAGAAATCCTGTAACTCACTCTCTTTTGCCACTCTCCTTTATGCACATGATAGATTCTACACCCTACCCTTGACCAATCCCTGACTCCAACTGCACCCCTGGCCCACTGTCTTGCTGTCCTTATACATTTCCTGCATTACCTCCTTGAATTTCCCTGCCACTCCTGACTTGATCACTCTGTACCTCAGTGTTTCTCTTGGAAGCATGTCATTTGTTTTCTCTAGGTTCACAGAGAAACAGTATAAATCCCTCCGATTTATCTGTCCTTCTTTATCAAGATTCTCATTGTGAATTGGCATCTGTGGTACTCTTTCTTGTCATGAACACATAGTGCTGCTGAGTAATTGTTGGGAATTGTCTTAACCTAACAAACAACTCTCCCATATCTCATGTTATAGAACCAACAGTTATTGGTGAAGTGCTATTCAATCTTTTATCTTTTTCAATTGAATTGAATAGAATATTATTTGTATATCGTAACAGAGGTCATTTCAAGGTGCTTTTCAAGAAAGAGCAATTAAAGACCAAACGCTGTAAGAGTCGGAGTAGGCTTTTAAATTAATTCAAAGGCTGACGAAAACCTTTGTCACAGTAGCAAAACATTTGTGTCAAAACAAAATCTATGACTAAATTTCTTTTATGACGAGTACAGGGAGTTAGCAGGATACGGACAATTTTTCATATTGTGCACAATTCATATGTTTATGAAGTTATTCAACATGCCTATTCCATGACTGCTGTCTTCAGATTCTTTTTTCTTTCCATAGCTGTGAGCTCAAGCTGTAACTTCAAGAAGCCTCTGGTTCTGCTTGCGACTGTCTGCACTGTGATTACAACACTGCCCGACCATATTTACATGCATTTTCTATTGTAATATTCTGTGGCCATTTGGATGAAAAAACAGCAAAAGACTTGAAGATGTACAAGTAGCAGTGGTTAGTATTGTGCAAAACTTTTTGACTGGCTCAGTGGAGGTTGAATAGAAATAAAACAGTGCACATTTTCTTATCACACATTTACAATGCTTTGCTTTGTAGCTTACTGTACTTAAATTCTCAGACTGAATGAAAATGATAAAGGCTTTAGAAAAAGCAATCACACTGGGATCATTGAAAGAATTCATGACGCCTAATTAAGAAACACTATGTCCAAAGACCAAGCACAATACATACAAT
Source organism: Carapus acus (assembly GCA_900312935.1). Lineage (NCBI taxonomy): Eukaryota > Metazoa > Chordata > Actinopteri > Ophidiiformes > Carapidae > Carapus > Carapus acus. The sequence goes on along the minus strand of OMPJ01015945.1, from coordinate 13,416 downwards.
CATTTAAATGTGTCATTTAACATAGCGGCATTAGCATGCCATGTCCCATCAGAACTGTATACGCATTCTATGAATTATCCACCTATTGACTGATTTTGGACTGTTAACAAACAAACAACAACATAACCATTCATACAGAAGGTGATACAACATAGTGTTCTTAATGCACAATAGTGAATATATTTTGTGGGAAACAGGTTCAGTATATTGATACTGCTAAATTGTATTGCAATGAGCAAATACGATGTGAAATATGAAGTAAAATTCAAGGACAAAAAAACGTGTGACACAGATAAGGATTGCTGACATTGTCAAGATTAGACAAACAACAATTGTTATGCTGTGGTGATTGCCATTATGGACGGTTAACTGCATTGATTTCATTCACTGTAACACGCATACAAATGAATCATAGTATGAAGGACAACTACTTTAACGTGAGAGTTCACTCTTCCAGCTCGAAATTCCAAATGCTTTATTTGTTTCAAACTTAATATTTTTATTTGAAATGATGAATTCATCAAATATTATTAGACGCTACATTCAAGACTTTGTGAGCAGTAATGCCACCTACTATGTTCCTCTGTTTGTTTATTTGCAAGGCTTATGCTGTTCTTCCACTGACTGTCACTGACAGATATTGTATGATTGAGACAATTTCCATTTCTTTGTCATGCTACTAAATCAAGGGGCTTTCAAATTACACACTAAACCAATTCAATGTTGAACAAGTTGTTTTTTGATGAATGAGTACAGGACATTGGAAAATACTGAATGTGTTCATTTGCGTGGGACATTACGTTGCAGATGATCATATTGTGCAAAAAAAAAAAGAAGTACCGGAATTTGCTCTTTATCCTTGATGGATACATTAGTAATGTGAATGAAATGACATGGATGATGAATGTTATCAAAGATTTGTTCCCATAATTTGTAAGTTGTGGTTAGTTGTTTTTTGAGGTGAATGAGATGTGCCAGTAAAATGTTGTATTGTTTCCATCTTCACAAGTCATACTGTTTAGAGTTCTCAGGTCACTATGTGCATTTTATAAATTTGCATTTAAAGCACCTGCTCTGAGTTTTGTCTGTTAATGCATACCAAAAGGCAGAAAGAAAAAAAGAAACAAAAAGAAACATTTCATTTCTGTTCATTATGGGACTAATAGGCATTTGACTTTTTCCTGATTTCTCATATTTGGCACCTTCTGTACGGTACCGTCGATAAAACTGAAAATTTAAGACTTTTAAACCATGACTTTTGCTGGGTAGTTGCCACATAGTCAATGTGTTTTATGAGTTTGGTATTACAAGACATGACATTTAGATCAGTAAATTTTCAGAATATTTATTCTTTCAAAGAATTTGCAGTCCGTAATCAATCGAAAATTCACAATATGTCATTGCAAATTGGGTTTATCTTATATGTGACACCCAAACCTTTTTATATAGTAATGCTAATTATGAAAACAAGGCAACAGGACACACTGAGGATAATATGCTAGATGAATGGATAGTGCTGCTGATAAGTCTGTCCCTTACCACGGATTTGCATGCGCTCTCTTGTCCCTGTGTTCATTGTCTGAATAAGATTTCCTAGGAGCCAAGGTAAGAATGATGTAAGGATTTGATTCTTAGCCAAACACAAAATGCACATGGTGTCTGTTGTTGTCTTGTCATTGCATGGTGTGTCCTTGCCATCTTCACGTCATCCAAAATCACAATACTTTGTACCACGGCTCCTATGCCTGAAGATATATCTAAGTGTGTCTGAATAAGACAGCAATGAAGGTTCCTCTGTGTCTCTGTTTCAACCAAGCAATCATGTTGGCCACATGACATCTGTACTCATAGGGATGATAAGTTGAATAACTGCAGAAGAATCTTACACTTTCGACAACTTAGTCTTCCTTTGGCAGCACATTCCTCGGGAGCATCTCAAACCTCCTTGGATAATGTTACACACTTTAAAAAGCAGCTTGGTTGAGCTCTGGGACGTTTTGCCTGAAACGGCAAAAAGTTAAAAATAAAGTAAAAATGAAATAAAGTAAAAATAATTGGTTGTCTAGGACTGAAATCAGGTTGCCCCTGTATGTTTTCTAACCTCTATTTCCGTACCTGAGAAAGAGCCACATCACGTCATACTTAACAATCTTCATTGTCTCCCTTTATGTAACTTCAACAATGACATTTGGGATAGTTTGAAGTGATAAGGCAACTGTCAAACTGCATAGTGTAAACAGTCAAAATGCGAACACGAGAGGTAGGCCAGGATGCACAAGGCCAGGTGTCTGGACCCTCGGCTCCTGAGTGGCATGCAGCTCTTGCAACCCCATACCGTGGCTGCGCTGGTCATGGGACAATATACAAATAACTGCTTTGCTTCATATATGGGAGAGGTGAAAATTTCAATTCCCCCCTCCTACATCACCCACTCAAGCCTAATAGAGAACCAGCTACAGTCCAGCATCAAGATGAAGCTGACTTCGCACAGCCCCGATTTGCCAATGCTGTGTTTGCTGCTTGACGGAGTCTGGTTGCTGCCCAGGGAAGAGGCGAGATACCTTCCCTGTCCCCGCCCCCTGTCCCACTGAAGCATTACTGACGTCAGGTTACAATGCTGTGTAAAGATGAGACTGACTTCGCACAGTCATTACGTGATTGCGTAATAGAGTTCGGAGGCTGTCCAGAGGAGAGGTGCTGAAACGCATTGCTGCACGTGAGAGAGAGGTTAAAATTCTCAATCGCAACCCCCAGCCCCCCACCGCTGACGACCTCATTCTACGCCTTAGATTTCTCAAAGTATACGCAGCTTCCAGTGTTTTCCTCATTGTGAGAAGCGGGTCTCAATGGCTTTTTGGGTGAAAAGGTTGCCAACCCCTGTACTAGACACATCATCACAGGAAAACAAATATTACAACGCTGCATTTTTGAGGTCAATTAATTAAGACAGAAGAAATCTGGCTTAACAAAAAAAAAGACAAAAAAAAGGGAAAAAAAGAACACCAGATGTAACAATGTCTGAAGATGCGGTAAGAGGGAAAAGGGACAAAAAAGTTAAATTTCATACAGATGTTTGACATCTTTTTTTGTCTTTTACGAGGCCTTGCATTGCGGACAATCTTATTTTGGCAGACAGAACAGGAAGTCGACCTAGGTTTCTATTGTGGAGTTGGATTAGGAGCGCAATTGTCGGTGCAAGGCATTGCATGGACCCCGATGAGAGATCGCAACACAGCAGAATGCTCTTTTACTGCATTTGAAGGAGGGAGAGACATACAAGGGAGGATAAAGTCGTAGCTTAACGGTTGTTTAAACACTTACTTGCGAACTCAGGATGTTGCAAGTTTTGCTTGGTGGTGCCGTACTTTTCCCCGGAATGTTCATCGCCTTCAGGGGGTTCTTTCCGTTCCTCTTTAAACACTGGAGCGATGCCGACGTCGTCCTGGTCAGCGAGAGGTAATTTTATCTTAGTAAATCCCTCACTCACCCCTGGGTGCTAATGGTGTACTCTTGGAAATGTTGAAGTTATATTTCAAATGGCCTGGTCGAGTATTGTTACAGCAGATAACATTGTTGCCGTAATATTTTCAATTTAGTTCAAATCAATGGGGATAAAATACACTGCTTGTTTCCTCATGAATGCACCGCTATGTTCTGCTACATTTTTTTTCTTTAACTAATTTCAAAGCGAGACATTGTTGAAGGAGGCACAGATGCAAATGTATTTTTTTGTGGGTTGGATTTAAATCTGATGTTTTGCGCTTTCTCGACGAGTTAAAGTACATTCTCCATCGTGAGCACAACTTTCTTATTTGATTGTTGTTTGAATGTTCACGTGTCATGTCCAAGGTGTCACGGTAATAAATCCATGTAATAGCGTCTTCGGCTTCCACCTCGATATTCGTCTTTTTAGAATTTTCCCCGCAATTTTCATGCTCACTTTATTAGGATCCTCATACACTTATTAAAAGAGTGATCTTAGCATTCATTAAGTCGAAGATCTTGTCGAAATTGTGAATTACTATTGTAGCATGGTGTTAGAACAACCCCCAACATTCAAGGTATGGGTAGCTTTCAGTTCAGTGCTCATTTGTGGGCCGTCACTCATAGCTAATCCTGTGTCCACCGGCCCCGACGTTTGCTGAGCCAACTATGCACTGGATAACTGAACAGTAATTGAATGGTGTTGCTGCAGGATTTTTAAGTGGTTATGGCTACAAGTAGTGTGATCTGTAATGTGTATATTGTGCACGTTTACTGTACATACTGTATGTGTGCGCAGTTGTCCACACAATTGTCTCTCTTCGATAACTTGAATTGAGCTGGAATTTAAAACAACCTGCAACTGGCAGACTCCATTTAAATTGTCAAATTGGTTACCAAAGGAGAACGAGAATCATAATTAGATGTCTGCATTTCTTCTGCATACCCTTAAGAACTTTCTGGTCAGGTCAAGATCAGGTCGTAGTTTTAAATGTGTAAAATCATGAAATGAAGCAGCCTCTATGCAAATATTTTGTTGGGAAGTGTATCGTCTATGAGGCATGAGTGCCCCGAGGAGTAGCTAGAGCCATAGGACTGGCGCCTCATGATATGATCTACAAATCAGGTTATGAGCACAAGGTTGCAGTGTTCCCTTGTAGCAGAATGTTTTTTCTTTTTGTAGTTTATGTGACTTACTGTTGCAATCCATGATGTTGCCCAAAATTATTTCTGCAAAGGATAGTGCTGCTAAGAGGAAGAAGAATATAATTTTTGTTGAACTGAAGGGGGGCATCACAAGAAAACATGAACGTGGTCTGCGTGTGGCTGATCCTGCAAAGTTGTTTGCAGATTTGTCGTCAATAACTTGCAGTATCGTGAAGAGGAAATTTAAATTAGGAGGATACAAATTTAAGAAGCTTGAGGTGGCCAAAGGAGGTGCTGAGATCACCAAGCAACGTCCAAAACTCCTTGAGGATCTTTGAGAGGCTGTTGTTGGTGTAGATCAACAACAGGCAGTAACAAGGAGATTCTAATGCATGTCAGAGGGTATCATGTAAGTCATGTTGAGATGCCGTTACAAGTGTCTTAAGGTGAAAGATCCATTATGGAGCAAATTGGATTCGTATCCTGAGACACTGTCGCAGAGAGAATTTAAAAGTTATTCGAATTAGTGACACTTGCGCAGTCATGCTCAACATAGGCCAAGGGAACACATCATTTCAATTCAATTTCAATTAATTTTCTATTTGTGCAGCGCCAATTCACAACAGAAGCTATCTCAAGGCACATTCCAAGATTGAGCAGGTAAAGACCAAACTCTATAACACTCTTCACACAGAGACCCAGCATTTCCACCATTAGCAAGCACTAGGCAATAGTGACAAGGAAAAATCCCCCTTTAATGTCAAGAAACCTTGGGCAAGCAAGGCTGCAAGTGGCTTGATGGTGGCTCGATAGTGGCCAGATGGATTGAATTTAGCATGCATAAAGGATATGTAGATCTGTCTAAATCTAAACAGAGCATGCTGATCAGGAGCAGGACCCGGACTGTTGGCGGTCCCTCATCACAAGAAATGTTCCAGCTGCGGTCTGTTTCAAGCCTACTGTATTTTATTAGTCTATTTTTATCATTATTTTTATCATTATTTGGCTTCGGGTGTGACTCATACTCAGATGCAACGTATACGTGAAATAATTGAAATATATGATTTTACGTGTTTGTTATTGTCACACTGACAACCATGCAAGGGCTCACAAGGCTTGTACAAGTATCTACTACCACTGCCTGTACCTCTTAAGTTTTAGCATTATGGTAATTTATGGGAATCACTGTAATTCAAGGACCACTTCCTATTCTGTGTAGTAGAGGAAGCAGCTTCTCATCTACCTCCATATTTGGCAGAGTTGTTCAGAAGCAACACCAAAGATGAGGAATCCAATGGTGACTCTAGTGATCTGGAGTGAGGTTTTGGTAAACTTGTAAGCGCGTTGTATATGCTTTAGCTTTCTGAGTATTTGTAATTGTCAGGCGACAGGCAGGAGTCAGGCGCAGACCACGAGCAGATGCAAGTTCCAGGACGTAAGTGTTTAATGGGCAAGGCACAAAGCAAAATCCAAAAACAGGCAGGGTCAGAATAATCATATAGCTAGCAGGCGTAGCATGAAAAAACATAGAACGACACGAGTGATGATCAGACACAGAGGTATGGCTTCAACAACTTAAATATCTGATCTCATAATTGGAAATATTAAACAGGTGTGTGTGTCAATTTTCACATGACCAAATCAAACACGGCAGTTCCAAACACAAGCATGGGCGTGGCGCAGCGCGCACAAGTCTGAAGTCAGTTGCATGAGGACCCAGTAGGGGTCGCTAGTAGATAGACCTCCTGGGCAGGAACCCTGGCTGTGTACACCTCCACTACCACCCATCGATGCCTCCAGGCGTCCTTGACCCTTAATGCGGGGCAGCGACGGTGAAAGTGTCTTATTAGGTTCAGGTCCATGATGTCCTGGGGAGGAACCCAACTCCTCTCCTCTGAGCCATACCCGCTCCAGTCCATCAGGTACTGGAGACCTCTCCCCCATCAATGGACTTTGAGCAGGCAGTGCACGATGTAGCCTTTCGACCTGTCCACTCGTCCGGGAGGAGGCAGGGGTTCCGGGGCAGGATACAGGGAGCCCCTCATGACTGGGCACAGGCAGCGGATGCAGCTATCCGGCCAGTGATCAATTTGAGGCCTTGTTGGGGGCGCATGTCGAGGAGGCCTCCATGAATGGGTGCACACACCAGTCCCTCCTCAGACACTATTCAGTTTTCTATACTTCATATAGCTGAATAATTCAATTCGATTCAATTCAATTCAATTCAATTCAATTCAATTCAATTCAAATCAAATCAAATCAGGTCAGGTCAGGTCAGGTCAGGTCAAGTCAAGTCAAGTCAAGTCAAGTCCAGTCAATTTCAATTTCAATTGAATAATCATCAGTGTGTTATGCTAGCATGCTGTACACCCATTCAGTCTGTTTTTCTCTATTCTATTGTTATTGTAACTTGTCTTTCGAGTTGAAATGGCTGTTCCTGGTCTTGGATTTTGAAAAATGAATCACTCAAATAAAGGCGACCTCTCATTAGTGCAACTAATACATTATTTTTCTTCATGGTTATGCAAAATTTTTAATTTTTTTGCTGTCGCGACTTATGCGCTGGAATGACTAATAGTTCAGAAAACATGGAACTCTTAAAAGGAGTGAAGGTGTCCATCACTCAGACTGAAACTGGAAGATGTAGAGGAGCTTAATAGTAGAGGAGCCTAATAGTTGAAGACTCCACACCCCATTCTTTTCTTACAGATTCTAGGAATCACAAGTAACTCTGCGTTCTGGGACTGCAAAGTTCTGGTTGGATGGAGGCACCATCAGCTCTCAAAGGTATAATGGTGCCTGCTCATTAATCGCCTTGTAGATAAGCAGAAGAACTTTTAATTCTATGCTCAATTTTACGGGAAGCCAGTGCAGAGACGCTAACACAGGAGTAATGTGGTCTCTTTCGTTAGTTCCTGCATGCAGCCGCATTCTGAACCAGCTGGAGAGGCTTTGGTGTCTTATTGCTTCAACCTGATAACAAAGAATTGCGGCATACATCCTGCAAGTAACAAAAGAATGTTAACATTTTTCAGCATCCTTTATGGACAGCATGTGCACAGTCATAAAGAGGACAGTTCTTGGAATTTGTCTTATTTGCATATTGACTGACAAATCTTGATCAAGGATTTTTTTCAGGGGCGCTGGGGGCCAAGGTAAAGCCCTCCAAATTATCTGTATCATCACATAGGAAGTTTCTAAGGTGTTCACGACCAACAGTAATAACTTCAGTTTTATCTGAGTTCAGTAGCAGAATATTCCAAGTCATCCTCACTTTTATGTCCCTAAGGCAAGCCTGAAGTTTAGGGAGTTGGTTGTTTTCATCAGGCGTCATTGATAAATACAGTTGTGTATTGTCAGCAAAACAGTGAAAATCAAGTGTTTCCAGATAATACTACCTAAAGCAGTCTATCTCAACCACTGTGCCACGGCACACAAATGCCGTGACAAATCATCAGATGTGCCGCAGTCCAATTTCACACGGCAAATGAATGCCAGATGTTAGACCGGCGCACGCAATTTATGTACCCCTATCTGGAGTGATCTCTGTACTCCTAGTTTAATTCTCTCCTGTCTCTGTCTCTGTCCTTTGAGTTGTTGGGGCTTTAAATGTCCTGGATCAATAGATCAATGGATCACTCAAGTACTTACCTACTGTACCTACCCACCTAGACAGCTCCACCCCTTGAAAATTCCTTGTTATCTGATGAAAAGTCCTATCCACCAACTTTTTTTGAGGCTTTTTTTTTTACCAGAATGAAAGTTTTCTACATAAGTACTGCTGGTGGAAATGTCCCCAGGCTGTGCAAAGTTCCTGGTAAATGAAAAGGAGGTTCTGAAGTGGGGTGGAAGTAGAGTTGCGGCCCCCAAACTGTAGCAAAGATTCAAGAAGCCTTATTGTCATATGTGCAGTAAAGAAGCAAAGTTTCCCAATTCTTACTTTGCCGCCCTGCACCGATGCCACGAGTGGAGAGAGCAGTAATGATAAATAAATAAACAAATTATGTGCGATCAAAAATATACAGTATGAAAAGTTCTTTTGCAAAAGCAGATATCTCTGTTTTTTCAAATTTTCAGTAAATGAGTTTTTTTTCATTGTGAATTACTGGTAATACCTTTAATAGCTAAGTCTATTTGTTTCAACAAAGGAGGAACAACAGAACAGCAGTATTTCCAAAAATCAAACGTAATTGTAAAAATGGGTTTTGCCTTCAAATAAATATTTTGTCAACAGAAGCAGATATGTCCAGCATTTGTTTTTGAGCAAAAATGTTTATCTGAATTAATTTAGTTCACATTGATTCAGAGTTATGTAATAGATGTTTGCATATTCCATAAAATTCTAGTGTCTGCACATTTTTCTCAAAAATTGTGTTTATCGGTTTTCGCATATGAAAACAGAGGGAGGCCAGAGTAGTTTAACACAAACTCTCAAAACACCTTTAAGGAAAAAGAAAGAAACCTTTGGAAAGGCATTTCAAATAGAAAATCCTTCTCTGAAACTGGCTGGACATGTGATAGGAACACATGATAGACAATAGGCAGGCAGGATGGCAGGCAGGCTAGTGGTTAGGTACTTAATTGATCCATTGCTCTATTGATCCAGGCATTAAAGTTAATTGAAAAACATTACAGCATTACAGTGTTGCAGTTGATTAGGGCTGGGTATAGATTAGAATCTCACGATTCAATTTGATTTCGATTCTTAAGTTTTCGATTCGATTCAATTATTGATTCTATATTGATTTAAATGCTCAGATTCAATTTAGTAAGAAGTAGAAATACACAAATAATAATTATTACCTGTTGGCCATTTCTAATTATTTATTTTTATTTTCATGCCCATAGTAACACATATAGTATGTTACTTACTTCACAGTACCTTTGAGCATTAAAACATCCGAAAACAAAACATTAGCAGGCAGCACTATAACAGCTCACTTGGGGAAATGTAGTACAAAAGTAAAAAACTGGATATTTGTGTATCAAAATGAACAAGTGAAGTGCATGTAACCAAAATAAAATGTATCTCCTCCTGCACATCGTGATATACCTCACCGTCGTATGTTTTGAAGTTAGTATGGTGCAGCGGGGTTCAAGAGTCTGTAACATCCTCTTAAAACCTTGATTTTGTACGACACTGTAGGGTTGCAGGTCTTTTCAAGTGAAGACGGCCACGGACTCTATTATCTTTGAAACATGGACAGAGCTTGGCAGTAGTTTGTAGACAAAAGCTTTGTCTAGTTGGGTCACTTTGGGATCAACAGTCTTACTTGGGGGTTGTTGTAGAGCGCTGGTATGGTGTCGGTTTTAGTGTCTCCTTAAGTTCTTTGTGTTACTCTTACACTTACTGTACATTCTGCCAGGTACAAGTGACATACAATCTTATTTTTAGCGTGTTTGTGTGTTCTGGATTTATATAGAAAAGAAAGTCAGTCCAAACATTTGATCTTTTTCTATCGCTTGTAATTTTGTTGCAGCTTTCCTGTAGCTTCCGCCTATACAACATGTTTCACAAAATGTTGCGCACAGCATTCCCACTGGCCAGGAGGTGAATCGATTCAGAGGAATCGGAATGATTTAGATGCATCGATTATTTGATATCTTAACCCACCCCTACAGTTGGTGGGGTTAAATAATATCTTAAGAGGGTAGAAGAGAAGAGGCATGTAGGTAGGGTTATAAAGGGACGCAGATGATAGGAATAATCTATAGATTGTTGGACATTGTTTATGCTTTATTGTGAAAATGATCGTAAGATAGAATGTTCCATCACACAACTGCACTGTGTCATCCGACAGAGTACAGAGTACGGTAGTGTTGTGTATTGACATCTCAAGTCTGTCCCTAGTGGGATGCTGTTGCGCCCCTGCGATGATGTTATAACGTGACGTCCTGTTCTACCACCTGTCTGAGTTTGAATTCAATACAAGCTGACGTGCCACACCCCCCTGGTCTCTCGTTTACTCATTGATAGTTATAATACTATGAAGAAAGTATATAACAGGTAGTACCTTGAGATTTGAGTTAAATTTGTTCCCTGACCAAGCTCGTACGCTTATCAATTCAGATCTCATACGTTTTTTAAAATTTTGAATTCAATAGAATAACAATAGAAAATACAATATTTTCAATCCATTCTGGCCATTTCTCTCCAAAAGAGTCCGGTTTCGTCAGAGGTACACATGTTTGCGGAACGTAGCCTTCCTCTGCAATGACTACAGCACATGTGTTAAACTCAAGGCCAAATGTGGCCCGTGGCATCATTTTATCTGGTCCGCGAGTGCGTGAATGAGGGTGTCAACATACCACTGGTGTCAATTCAAGGCCTGCAAGAAAAGATGCCCAAGCCTGCCACCTTGCGGAGGAAAGTAATTTCAGCCACTTGTATCCCAGATCTTGTCCTGTTGTTCATGACCCAAAGTTCATTACCATAGGTGAAGGTAGGAACGTAGATCGAAAATAGAGATCTTTGGCTTCTGGTATCAACTCCTTCTCCACGATGGACTGGTACGTTGACCACATCACTGCCGCTACTGCAACAATATGTCGGTGAATGTCCCACTCCATCCCACCTTCTCTCATGAACAAGACACCAAGATTCTTAAACTCCTCCACTTGAGGCAGGATCTCGTCCCCGACCTGAAGGGTGCAAACTACCTTTTTCCGGTAGAGAACCTTGGCCTCAGATTTAAAGGTGCTGATTCTCATCCTGGCCATCTCACACTTGGCAGCAGCACATGCCGGAGGTCCTGGTCTGAGTGCGCAAACAGGACAACTTCATCAGCCAAAAGCAGCGATGGGATCCTGTGGTCCCCAAAACTGACCCCTTCCGGCCCCCGGCTGCGTCTAGAAATCCTGTCCATACAAATAATGCTCAGGACCGGTGACAAAGGGCAACCCTGCCGGAGGCCAACATGTACTGGGAATACCTCTGACTTACTGCTGGCAATGTGAACCAAGCTCCTGCTGCAGTCGCGAAGAGACCACGCAGCCCTTAGTGGGGGGCCACGGACTCCATACTCCTGGAGCCACCCCCACAGAGCACCACAAGGGACTCGGAGGAATGCCCTCTTCAAGTCCACAAAACACATGTGGACTGGTTGGGCAAACTCCCATGATTCCTCAAGCACCCTGCCGAGAGTGTAGAGCTGGTCCAGTGTTCCACGGCCAGGACGGAGCCCGCATTGTTCCTCTTGGATCTGAGGTTCCACTGTCGGCCAGGTTCTCCTCTCCAGTATCCTTGAATAGACTTTCCTGAGGAGTGTGATCCCTCTGTAATTGGAACACACTGTGTGGTGCCCCTTCTTAAATAGAGGAACCACCACCCCGGTCTGCCAGTCCAGGGGCACTGTCCCCAGCTGCCATGCGATGTTACCGAGGCGTGTTGGCCATGACAGCCCTGCAACATCCAGAGACTTGAGGTACCTCCCCAACAGCCAGGGCCGCTGCGCGTTTGACCTGCCGATACCTGTCAGCTGCCTCAAGGGACCCACAGGCCAGGTGAGCCTAGTAGGCGCCCTTCTTAAACTTGATCGCATCCCTTACTTCCGATGTACACCACTGGGTTCGGGGATGTTTAGGGCTGCTACTTCAACAATGGAGGTGGAAAACATGGTCCACTCAGACTCTATGTCTCCAGCCTGCAAAGTGCACTGATGGACACCCTTATGTCCGAACGTGGTGTTTGTTATTGACAAACTCTGACTAACACAGAAGTCCAACAACAAAACACCACTCTGGTTCAGGTCAGGGAGGCCGTTCCCACACCCCTCCAGGTACTGCTGTCTAGTATCTGCCCGAGGACATCCAAGAAAGCTGGGTACTCTGCACTACTGTTTGGCCCATATGCTGAAACTCCAAAGGCACAGGGACGCAACCCTTTCATTTACTGGGGAAAACTGCAATACGTGACGGTTGGGCTGCAGGGCTAGAGGTAAGTCCACTCCAGCTTGCCACCTCTGCCAACAGGCATCTGAAGTAGGGGCCATAATGGGTCGTTGCATTGTGGTCTGGGTGGCAGTCAATAGGGGGAGCCTCGGCGACCCTAATCCCAGGACAAATCAGCTGGCTTTTGGAAGATGAATAGAATAGAATAGAATAGAATAGAATAGAATAGAATAGAATGCTTTTATTGTCATTGTGCAGCACAACAAAAAGAATTGTGGCACAACAAGGTTATGGCGCCGCTCCAGTACAGTCATATGACAGTGTAGATACGGAATGCGCCTATTTACGGTATAAACCTATCTACAGAATTAAGTTGGAGTGATATACAATACAATACAATACAATTTAATTTGTATAGCGCCAAATCATAACAGGAGTTATCTCAAGGCGCTTTACAGGATGGAGCAGGTAGTGCTCCTCAGGCTACAGGTGGGCGGTCAACTGCCCTGACCGCTCGGGTTGGGAGAGAGAGGGAAGGAGAGAGAGGTAGAGAGGCAGAGAGAGACAGACACAGGTGTAGGGATGCACAGCAGTAGTAAGAGCAGGACCCAGATGTTCGCAGGTCCATCATCACTGGTGGTGTTCTACTTGCCAGCTACGGGATAATAGAGCATAAGACAACACTTTGGGGAAGAAGCCCAGTTAGTAACATGCATTTACCAGACAAGGATGCAAGAAAGGGTGGATGGGTGCAAGTGAGGCGAAGAGGGAGAGGAGATTGAAGATGAGGAAGAGAGGGAGAGGAGGACTCAGTGTGTCATCTGTTTCTAGTCGCATAGTTTTGTCGAATTATAGGCTTTATCGAAAAGGAAAGTTTTAAGCCCACTCTTAAAAGCA